>APFE030910207.1:0-95655 GCA_000404065.3 Pinus taeda | reverse complement strand
ATATGAATTACAGTTTAAATTTTAGTTTTCATTATTATTATTTCTATTTAGAAGGGGCCATAATTTTTATTTATTTTTATGCTTTTGTCTGTGTTAATATTATTAGGATTATGTTTAACCTTGAGCTTCTTTTATCTTCCACTTGTAATAAAGGTTTTTTAGTAGAGATTTTTTCATTGTCTATACAGACATGATGTTTGGTGTTCTTAGTATTTTCTGCAATAGCTAAGCTTTTAGTCTTTCCATGTCTAATATCCGCATTGTGTTCCTTTATTATTTCTTTGAAAGTATGCCCAATTTCTCCGATATAGTATTTACCACACAAACCTTAAAACTTGTAAACACCTTTAAATTGGAAGTGGTCAATGTTATCCTTTACTCAGCTCTTTATTTCTCTAATAGTGCTATTAGGTTTAAACGATGTTTTAATCTCATTTTTATTTAAAAATTTGCAATCGTGTTAGTGGTTCCTTTAAGGTAAGGTAGATGTGTAGTCTTCCCCAGAATATGATTGTTTATTTAGGAGAATTATCCTCATGATATTGAGCTTTTTGGAAGGATTTACTAGTGTTATTCATGTTGTATCCAAGGTTGCTAAATACTTTCATTAGGTCCTCTTGTTCATTAATTTTATGATCATGTCTAGAGATTTTGAAATCTCTAGAAGCCAAGGCTTTAATGACACCAATATTTGGTGAAGAATGATGATGAGGTCTACATGAAGGTAATTTTTAGTGTGTGTTCTCTTTCAATAGACCTTGTAATCTAATATTCCATTCAGTTTCCTTATGATAAGGATATCAAGGAAGGGAATTGATCAATTTTATTATTCCTCGATAGTTAACTGAATGCCTTTTCAAATGTTATTGAGGTGGTGTAGAAACTTAGCTAGTCCATCTTTACCATGTGGCCAAATGACATTGGTGTCATCCACAAACCTTTTCCAAATATTAGGTTTGAGATGATAAGTGTTAGGGGCATTGCTTTCAATTTTTTCCATGTAAATATTGGCCAGTATAGGTGACTATTTCCGCCCCACTGGTTAGTTTATAAAATTCTTCTCCAATGATAAAAATTATGGATTTAAGGAAAACTCCAACAAGTCTAGCTATTATGGGGTTATCCACTTCTTTAACTACATGAATTGCCTTTTCTAGGGTAATCTTAGTAAAGAGAGATACCACATCAAAGCTAGTAATAATACCATCTCAGATTATTCTTTCTTCCTTAATAAGTTGAACAAATTATTTTGAATCATTGATATATGAATCAATATCGCCAACTAATGGAATAAGATATTTTGCCACAATTTTGCAAGAGGGTGGATTGGAAAGCCAGTAGTGTTCGCTATTGGTCTTAACAAAACTTTATTCTTGTTAATTTGTGGGCCACCTAAATTCAAGGTGTAATTTCTTCTAAAGACATTACTCTCCTTTTTATGTTGTCATCAAGGTTGGAAAATATTAAGTCTTTTTTAGCATTTTTTTATCAATTTAGAGATAGGATTACTGGATATCTTCCTCTAACTTCCACTTTCTTTTATATGCTCCATCATTTTTCTATCATAATCCCCTATATTCATTATCACATTAGCCCCACTTTTATTTTCTTTACAAATGACAATGTCTTGGTTAATTCTAAGATTTTTAAGGGCAAGACATTCTTCATTGTTGATGCTACTTCTAGGTAATTTTGATTTCCTTAAAATAACCTAGCAATCCTATCTAATCCAATATTTCTCATCAATAAACCGTGATTGAATACTTTCTTTTATACTACAAATGATATCACTTATACATAGTGATTTTTGTGTAATGGTGAAACTCAATCCCTTTTCTAAAACTCTCTATTGAGCACTATTTCATATATAGTAAGAAAGAGTCACAACCTTCTTATTAGTGAGTTGTGAGCGATATTTAGAATTTTTATGATGATTATTTTATTCACTTTGTATTTCATTTTGTCTAGTTATATTGTCTTGAATGGTTTTTAGGGTTTTCATGTCATAGTTGTGATCGGAAATATTCTTAATATTATTATTCTTATTGTTTATATGTGCGTTTGAAGGGTCTCTCGATATGTTCCCATGTTTTTTCATGTTTAAATGATTGGAAAAGGTATCTTCATAGTATTGCTTTATTACCTTTGTGGACTATATGATATTACTGTTATCATTCACCATGGAAATTTGATCTTTTTTAAGCTCATGCGAGGTCCCATTATCCTTGCAGAAGTTTTGTGCATTATTAACATTACATATTCCTAAATTACGGTCATTGCTTATCTTAGACTTAGTCATATTAGTATGCCGAGGCAAATAGCAATGAATAACAATTGTGTTACTTCCAACAAATATTTGCTATCTTCAACAAATTTATTGTTACTTTGCTCACCATTGAGAGATAAAGTTGGATCATTTTTTATGGCTTTTGGAATCGATATGACCATTTGATCAACATGAGTTGAAGCCCTATCCATATTGTAATTTTATGGAATCGATAAGGTTGTTGTATCATTATGAGAGGTAGCCTTTTTTGTGATGTATATTTGAGCATCAAGTTCAATGTTTGATGTTTCAGTTATTTCTGGAATCGATATGGTCAATGTGGTTGTAGTTTTGACTGCATTGTATTCATTAGTATATTCATTTGGAGTTGGTCAATGTGGTCGTAGTTTTGACTGGATTGTATTCATTAGTATATTCATTTGGAGTTTAATAAGTCCAGCGATTGTGTCTTCCTTGTTTGTAGAGTTTAGGTTGTTATATGAACCAAATTTATCTTCTAATAATTTCCACAATTTTATGTTTCGTCTTGCTCAAGTTTTCATGTCTCCTTTTTCAATTTTGATGGTAGTATAGGCAAGGCATATATATTTTTCCATAATTCGAATTCATGCATATATATTTTTCCATAATTCGAATTCATTTGTTGGATCTAGTTTTGACTGTAATTCGCACGCCTTTCTGGATAAATGGTCAAGAAATGATCTAGATCTTATGATTCTCTGTGAAGAAGGCCGCAACACAAGTTTTTTAAATGCACAACTAGAACGATTATTTTTGAGTTTATGATTAATACTGATATATTTGGGAATAAATGGTTTATCCATACAGGTTGTTAAGAAATCAAGATGATCAACTTTTATTTTTATCTTAATATACAAATTTTAAAGAAACCAAATTTCATCATCAATTCCCATTCCATACCAGGTTGTGATTATTGTTTTGAGATATTTGTGGTTAGGATGGTTGATTGATAAAGAGAGATCCACAAATTTAGGAATTTTATTGAACATTTAGGAACCTCCAACCAGGTCCTTTTCAAAAATTGATGAAGTTATAAGAACATGAATAATAATAAATATATAAAGGATATGTCAATTAATCCCTAAATGGTCCACATGTACAAATCAATTAGTAAATTAATATATATATTAGACGTAGAGTAAAATAATATTTTATAGATTTTTATATAATGTTATCTATAAACTAAAATTATATATATATATAAACTTTAAATTTTAGCTTTTAGTGAAGTTATGGTATTGTTCAATCAATATAATACTTTTTATATTGGAAATTAAATGTAATTTTTAAATAAGCAGTTTTTTAATCATTAATATTAATATAATATCAATTATACTAATAATGTATCATGTAACTATAATGGAAAAATTTAGGGCTAATATCGCAGTGGGTTAATTTTCCATGCTTTTCCAAAAAAAATCCATCATTTGCCATTTTTATATAAAATTTAATTGCCCAAATTTTACAATATATAAAATTATTTGACTTTACATAATCGCCCACATTAATAGATAATATATTATATTAATCAATTATGAATTGAATAATTTTACAAACACATCAATAAACATTTTATAGTTTGCATATACGGGACTAGTGAAGATTCTACCAATGTTTTTAAACTTCAAGATAATTCCAGGACCCTTAAATTTTCCCTAATTATTATAATATTAATTAAACATTAAACTTTATATAAGAATATTTAAATACATTAATATATAATATATTGTTTAAAACTAACTATATATTCATTATTATTATTTAGGAGGGGCCATTAATTTTTATTGAATTCTATGCCACTGCTTTTATTAATACTATTTTTTAATATGGAGAGCCTCTTTTAGCTTTCCCATGTAATAATGGTTTTTTTTCAGAAAGAATTTTTGCATTCTCTATAAAAACATAATATTTGGTGTTCTTAGTTTGTTCTTCAATAGTTGAAAGGACTAAAAACTAAACTGTTAGAGAACATACTAAGAACAATAAACATCATGTATGTATAGAGAAGGCAAAATTCATGGTTAAATAAAAACTTTATTATAGAAGGAAGATAACAAAGTCTCTACAGATTAAAAAAAAATATAATAATGTTAATAGAGACAATGGCTTACAAATCAATAAAAAATGGTGACTCCCCATAATTGAAATAATATTAATTAAACTTATATAAAAAATATAAATTAAAATAGTTATTTTTTCAATAATATATTATAATTAGTAATCTATTTAAACATTCTCATATATATAACACAAAATAATATTATAATTTAATATATAGGCAACATTTATAAATATTTAAATATTTTTTAACCTTAATTAATAATAATATAAATAAAACTCCTATTTAAAGTTCAATATTAAAAAAATTAAAATATCCAGAAATCCAAACCACATAAATCTCAAAATAATAATCACATCCTCATATGGAAGCGGCATTTGTGATGAAATTAGGTTGCTAGAAAATTAGTGCATTAAGATGAAAATAAAAGTTATTGATCTTGATTTATTAAAAACCTGCATGGATAAACACATTATTCCAAACTATATCAAGATTAATCATAAACTCAAAACTAATCATTCTAGCTATTTATTTAAAAAGCTTGAATTGTGCCTTCTTCACAAAGAAATCAAAAGATCTAGATCATTTCTTGACCATTTGTCGAAAAAGGCGTGCGAATTACACTTAAAATTGTCTACAACAATTGAAATTGAATTATGGAAAGCTATAGATGCCTGCGCTACCATCAAAATTGAAAATGAAGACATGAAAGCTTGAGCAAAGGAAAACATAAAGTTCCAGAATTTATTAGAAGAGAAATTTGGTTCATATAACAACCCAAACTCCACAAACAAGGAAGCTGTAATCATTGGATTGTTTTTAACATTTATAAAAATCTAGATGAATATATTAATGAATACAACGTAAAAAAAACTACGGCCATATCGATTCCATAAATCAATGAAACATCAAACATGGAACTTCATGCTCAAAGATATATCATAGAAAATGATACCTCTCATAATGATCCAACCACCTTATTGACTCCAGAAAAATTCAATATAGACATGAATGAAACTCATATTGATCCAACAATCATATTGATTTCAGAAGCCACGAAAAATGATCCAACTTTATCTCTCAGTGCTAAGCAAAGTAACAATAAATTTGTTGAAGATATCACAAGTTTTGTTGCAAGTAACACAACTGTTATCCTTTCCTATTTTCCTTGACATACTAATACAACCAATTCTAAGATAAAGAAAAACATAATTTAATAATATCTGATGTAAATAATGCACAAAACTTAGATAAGGATAATGAGACCTCACATAACCTTAAAAAAAGAGATTCCCATAGTGCCAATGATAATAATAATATCGTAGGTCTAGAAAGATAACAAATAAACACTATGAAGATAGATTTGACAATCATTTAAACATGAAAATACATGGAAACATATCAAGAGACTCTTCAAACCCACATATAAACCATAAGAATAATAATATTTAAGAATATTACCAATCACAACTATTATATGAAAACCCTAAAAACTATTCAAAACAATATAACTACACAAAATACAATACAAAGTGAATACAATATTCATCGAATATCGCTCCTAATGATCCTAACTCATTAATAAGAAGGTTGTGAATATTTCTTACTATATATTAAAAATAGTCCTAAATATATTAGAAAAGGGATTGAATTTCACCATTACGCTAAAATCAATGGGTATAAATGATATCATGTATAATAGAGAAGATGGTATAGAATCCCAAACTATTCATGAGAAAGATTAATCAAACATGATTGCTCGGTTATTCAAACCATTTAGAAGTAACACCACCAATGAAGGATGAAGGATTCCTATCGCATAAAAATCGTAGGAATAACCAAGACATTGTCATCTTGAAAGTAGATAAAAGTGGGGTATTGTGGTAATGAATGTAACAAATTATGATAGAAAAATCATGAAGTATTTAAATGAAAGTAGATTTTTTATGAAGCTAGCTATACTATCTAAGTGATAAAAAAGGTTAAAAAATATTTAATATCTTCTAACCTCGACAACGATATCAGAAAGAGACTAATTTTTTTTAGGAGAAATTACACAGAAATTTTGTCGCCCCGAAAATTCATAAGAATAGCTTTTCTTTAAGACCAATAGTAAATAGTTAATTCGATCTCCAATATACCACTTTTTTGGAAAAATATCTTATTCCATTAGTTGGCGATACCGACTCATACATCAAGGATTCAAAATATTTTCTTAAACTTATCAAGGAAGAAAGAATCAACCATGATGATATTATTATTAACATTGATGCGGTGTCACTATTTATTGAAATTCCCCTAGAAGAGAAAATTATTGTAATTAAAGAAGTGGTTAACCCCTTAATAGCCATACTTATTTAAGTTTACCTTAGATCCAAATTGTTTAGCTTTAGAGAAAAAAATTATGAACAAACCAGTGGGGTGGCAATGGGATCTCTGCTTTCACTTGTAGTGGCCAACCATTACATGGAAAAAATTGAAAGAAATTACCTTAACACTTATCATCTCAAACATAATATTTGGAAAATATTTGTAAAGAAGAACTAACTAAATTTCTACACCACCTCAATAGCATATCAAAATACATTCAATTCACCATGGAGGAAGAAGAAAATGGTTGCATTCGTTTCCATGATATCCTTCTCATAAGGAAAACTAATGGAATATTAGATTACAAGGTCTATTAAAAGAAAACATGCACTAAAAATTAACTTCACACAAATTCTCATCGCATCCTTCACAAAATATTGAGGTCATTAAAACCTTGGCTTCTAGAGATTTCAAAATATCTGGAGACGATCATAAAATTAATGAATAAGAGAACCTAATAAAATTATTTAGAAACCTTGGATACGACATGAAAGACATTAAGAATTCCTTGCAAAAATCTCAATATCATGATGATAATCCTCTTAAATCTAACAATCATAACTCGGGGAAGCCCATATATCTACCTTACCCTAAGGGAACTATTGAAAAGATTGCAAAAGTATTAAAGGAAAATGATATTAAAAAATGTTTCAAACCTTATACCACCACAAGAAAAGTAATGAGATTGGTAAAGGATTACATTGACTACTTCCAATTTAGAGGTGTTTACAAGATTAAATGTTCGTGTGGTAAATGTTATATCAGAGAAAAAGGGCATACTTTTAAAGAAAGAATCAAGGAACATGATGCATATATTAGACATGAGAAGACTAAAAACTCAGCTATTGCAGAACATACTAAGAACACCAAACTGTTGGAAATAATACTGAGAGCAGGGTGAATTGGTATTATCAAATCAATAATTTTATTTCCCAAACAGATTTATATACGCTACTTCAGTGAAGTGAACTAGCGTGTACATGCGACTGTGCTTAAAGAAACCAATGTATATGCAGAGAACTTGTGATTTAGATAATTATCATGTGTTGAGCTTAAACCAGTAGATTAGATATTTATTAGATAGTGCAATAAAGGTAGAATAAAGAATCGCACATAAGAAACAGACATGAACACAAAGATTTAAGGTGGAAATCCAATGTGGGTAAAAACCACCTGTTGTTGTCGTCTTTGTCTTCTTTTAATAATAAGAAAATATATTTACAATATTGTACTGGTGCAAACTCATACCAGTATGTAGGCTTCTACCTCCTGAAGGTTACAACCTTCTCTCGTTCTCCAGCTTCTACTGGAAGCGAGCTACAACCCCCTAGCTCTTGTAGTAGCCAATATGTTTACTAGTACGTAGGTGTGAGCCTACAAAAAACTCCACTCTTTCACCAAGGACTAGGTTTCATGAATTTTCACACTGGATACTTCTCGATCACAACAGCACAATCTGAAGACCACGTTTCATCAAATTTTCACACTGGACCCATTAAAGCTTTTAAACTCAAACTGCATCAACCAATATTCAGTTAATCTGAACAATCAGATCAATGACACCAGAACACTGTACTAAACCCAAAACCTTGCATCATCATTCAGAACCAGCTGTAACCTCAAAAATCATGCATCGGAATGTATATGCTACTTGGCTGCACCCAAATTGTGTGTATGCGCTACTTCCATTAATTGAACCTACATATACCTTCAAAACTATTGCAAACATAAACTTTTGAATCAAGTCTGTACCAACTATCAATATATTGAATATCTACTCTCAACTTTCAGAGCTTTACATAGGTAGGGACAGAAATCACTTCTTCTCACTTATACAATCAATCAATCAAATGCCATCCTCCTTATGTGTTTAGTTTTACATTCAGATCTAAGAAGACTTCATTAACAGAAAGCAGTAAAACAACAGAATTTGATCAAATAGTTCAGTCATATTATAAAAAGAAGATTTTCTTTTGTATATGCTACTTGAAAAAACCGAAGCAGCATGTATACAGTCTTTGGTTGAGATGAACCTACGTACAAATCTGTAAATATTGACATAGAACTTTGCGGCAATTCTAGACTTCAGACAAACCTAGATCTTGATAGATAATGAGTAAAACATGCACAAAACATTAGATCTAGTCTCAACCAGTATCAGATTAAAAATAAGTTATTTCATGTCTCATGATCCTGATCCAACATTGAGCTCAAGGTTCACATAAATATTTTAGATCCAGTCCCAAACACAACCCTGGAACATAAAATATACCTCAGATAGAATTATTCCTTAGAATCTTATTGCTTGCACACTTTGCCTAATGATATTCTCCTCCTTATATACTCAGAGGCCTTTCTCAATACGTTGGACCAAAAACTTGGTTTTCCAACATGTACACGTTTTTCCTCTTGTTAAAGTGCGTGTATACGTTATACACTTCTTTTGTTCTGTTAACTCACTTGTATATGCTTCTTGGACAAGGTGAACCTGTGTATACCACTCTTTCTTCATTCTTTGGAGTCTGATCTGTAATCCTTTGATGTTGACCTGTTGTACAGTGAACTGTCATCTGAGTGAGTTTCCATCAAGTACAACACCTGTATCATAATGCCAACAATCTCCCCCTTTGGACTTGATGGCAACAACAACACCAAGACACTCTCCACCTTAGACATCAAGGGAAAAGGGCGGACCAAGATATTCTCTCCTATTGACATACATTATGTTGCCCATGGTCCCTTGCGTACATGCTCAATTCTCTGATTGAGCTCCCCTTTGTACATGCTCAGATGCACTGAAACCGTCCATGCTCCCCCTGAGCACATGTACAGTCTGCAAAAATATTCTCCAAAATAGCATGACTCTATAACTCAACTAAGTGAGTATGGCCTTCCTATCACCAATGACTCATACATACATCCATCACCCATCCAAGTGGGGGTATACTAGTTTATACATGACAAAAATAATAAATATTACATCAACCATCCCATGCAAAGTGGGGATACCAATTACATCATTTGTCCAAGAGGACTCATTCAAATGTATCAGAAGACATATCACACCCTAGAATTTTTACATGACTTAAGCAACAAATGGTATAAATATCTAAAACCATAGCTAGACTCAACAACCAGAATGCCAACAATGCTGAATGTATGTGAAGGCTAATGCTCCCCCTGAACCTATGCTACCTGAGCATTGTTAACAAGTCAATTATCAAGGCATCTTTGTCAGTCAGATAAAATTAATGAACAAAGCATATCTATATACGATAATCATCAATATCAGACAGAGCACTCATATCAAAGCCTGCACCATTATTTTTCCTCTCTGAAAAACATATACGCTCCTTGTCCTAAAGAAACTCGCATGTGTACATGATTATACTTCATGAAACACGCGTATAATAACATTTCTATGAAAATTTTGGATTTAACAATAAGATGATGCAACAACTACTCCCAGCTGCTGTCTGAGATATTCAAATGTTTCTCTGGGCAGTGGTTTAGTGAATATATCAACAACCTGTTCTTTGGAGGGAACATACTCCAATTTGACCTTTTGTTCAAACACTTGTTCACGTAGAAAATGGTACTTGATGGGTATGTGCTTTGTCTTGGAGTGCATGACTGGATTCTTTGAAATACTGAGAGCACTTGTATTATCACGTAGAACGGAGATAGGTGGAGTACATGTGATCTGAATGCCTTGGAAAGTTTGCATCCTCCAAAGTAGTTTTGTACAGCAAGATGCAGCAGCCACATATTCTGCTTCAACTGTAGATAAAGCAATTGAACTTTGTTTCTTGCTAAACCAAGGCACTAACTTGGAGCCCATATAGAATGCGCCACCACTAGTGCTTTTTCTTTCATCAACAATTCCTGCCCAATCTGCATTTGTATATGCATGAAGAGTAAAATCTGCATCTCTAGGATATCATAAACCAAATTCCTGATTTCCTTGAAGATATTTCAAAATTCTTTTGACTGCCTAAAGGTGTGATTCCTTCGGATTTTCTTGGAATCTTCCAACGATTCCTACTGCATGCATGATGTCAGGTCGGGTACCTATTAGATAAAGCAGACTGCCAATCATGGATCTGTAAGTTGGTTGATGTCCTGCTGCTAATTCATCATTTAAGTTGAGATTACGTCTTGTTATCATTGGGGTACATACAGGTTTAGAATCTTCCATTTCGTACCTTTTCAAGATCTGTTTGAGATATTTGTTTTGTGACAGAAAAATACCATCTTTATTTTGTTTAACTTGTAGATCAAGAAAGCAGGTAAGTTCACTAAGAAAGGACATTTCAAATTCTTACTGCATTACTGAAGCAAAATTCCAACTCATGGATTCTTCATTGTTACCAAAAATGATATCATCAACATAAACAATAATAATTAGCAATTTATCAGTTTCAATCTTTGTATATAGGTTGCTATCCGTTGAACCTTTTGTAAAACCTTGTTGGTGTAGATATTTGTCAAGATGGTAATACCAAGCCCTTGGAGCCTGTTTCAGACCATATAGATCCTTTTTCAGTCTGCATACAAGTTGTGCATCAATAATTAATCCTTTTGGATATTCAATATAAAATTCTTTTTCTAAATATCCATTAACGAAGGCTGATTTTCCATCCATTTGGTATACTTTGAATTTTTGAAAGCTAGAAAGAGAAAGAAACATCCTTATGGCTTCAAGTTTTGCAACAGGTGCAAAGGTTTCTTCAAAATCTATACCTTCTTATTGAGAATATCCTTTACAAACAAGTCTAGCCTTGTTTCTAATGACTTCTCCATTTTCTTTTAGCTTGTTTTTGAATATCCATTTAGCTCCTATAATATTTTTATCATGAGGTCTAGGAACTAATTCCCAAGTATAATTCTTTTCAATTTTCTCAAGTTCTTCATCCATGGCCTTTACCCAACATTCATCTTTGCATGCTTCATTTAAATTTTGAGGTTCGGTAGAAGATAGTAATGCTAGATTGCTTGAGGTCCTTGTAATAGTTCTTCTTGTCTGTACACCTGCCTCTTTTTCACCTAAAATTTGAGTTTCTGGATGATTTTTCTGAACATACCTGGACGAAGTATTTTCTTCTACTATTATTTCTTCTTCTGGTGCTTCATTGGTTTCTTCTTCAAAATAATTTTAATTTGATATGGGAAAGTAATCCCCATCTTCTTCATTGCCATAGTCTTCTATTGATTTTATCTGTTTTGGATTTTTGCATGTTTCATCAACTACAACATCAATGCTTTCAACAATTTTCCCAAGTCTTTTATTATAACATTTTTATCCTTTACTTCTGGAGAAATAACCAAGAAGAATACCTTCATCTACTATGGGTTCAAACTTACCAAGTTTTTCACCAGTCCTTTTGATAAAACATTTGCTTCCAAAACATTTATGGCATTTTGTATAATACACCCAGATTCTGCCATTCTATTGAATTATTAATCTTTTATATAGTTTTATATGATTTTTTGTGGTTTTTGAGCTCATTTTGAAGCCAAAGTAGATTCATGAAGAAGAATTATGATTAGGATTAAATTGTGAACATTTCTAAATGAATGAAAATCCTTGATGATATATTTTTGATGTTCAAAATTGGTTCTATTTATTGGGGGGGATTATGTGCAAGTTCTAGTAAAAGTTGTGTATATAGCCAGAACGGGTTCTAGAAAGAGTTTTATGAGATCATATTAACAAAAAGGTTGTAACATAATGTTTAAAGAGTATGAAATCATTGGTTACAGGTGGATGAACACGATATTGATAGGAATATAACAACATTTTGACAACAACACATGATCCATTTTGAAGACCTATATTGTTTGAAGAGCGTGTGGATCCATTTTGAAATATTTTGAAAAGTGGTACACATGAAGTTTAGGAAGGAGGTGGGTAACTCCACTGAGTTTGCTTCCTCAATCAGGTTGTGTCTCACAAAAAGTCTAATCTTGTACATTTTTGAGGTTGGTGCCTCAATTAGGTTTTATCCTATTGCAAGTAGTTGCTTGAAAATATTGGGGGTGGGTGCCTCCAACAGGTTGATGCTTGCAAATCTATGTAAATAAGTTGAAGAAGAATAAGAATTTTTTTTTTTTTTTTTTTGATGGAATGGTTTCCACGTAAAAGCTTGTGTCCTCTTGTGTTCATTTGATGACGGCTTGTTCATTCATGGTTTCATATACATTTTTGTATGGATATTTATTGATGAAATGATACATTTTCCATTACACTAAACCACTCGCCTCGCCCCCCACACCTCTCAGTGTGATCTTTGTACTAATAAGTGGTATCAATGCAGCTGCCCTTGGGAACAATTAACTTCTAGAATGTAGATCAT
Organism: Pinus taeda; assembly: GCA_000404065.3. NCBI lineage: Eukaryota > Viridiplantae > Streptophyta > Pinopsida > Pinales > Pinaceae > Pinus > Pinus taeda. Next base: position 82,562 of record APFE030910207.1, on the reverse strand, counting down.
GACCAATAAAGGGAAGAGTAAGAAGAAGCTATCTTAGAAGAGGAAGGGTTGCAATCATGTGAACAATACATCAGATCCAAAATAAGACACCTTATTCTGTGGAAAATTTTAATTGATAATATTCACAAATGGACTAATTTTCCATGTTTTTTTTCCAAAAAAGAGATTTTCCCATTTCCATTTTTCCTTAAATTGTTTCGCCCAAATTTTATGGGATAAAATTATTTTACATTAAAAATCACCAAAATTTTATAGAGACTATCAGCAAAAAATTATCAAGGTTTTATAAAATCATTACAAATTTGAATGTTTTTATAAAAATATCACCAAACATTTTACAATTTCATATTATGGATTAATGATATTCACCAAGGTTTCTAAACTTTAAAATAAATTTCCATCCTTAAAGTTTTCCTTCCCTTATTCACGATCATGGATGTAAAAAATAGTCAAATATAGGAATCAAGTATTTCATATTACTTCAATTATTTTAATGAAGGTAATTATACTTCAATGTGTCCATGTCCTATTACAAATAATAAAAATTATTTCCCCCATCAAATTGAGGTTAGCTACATGAATGAAGAATCTAAAATAAAAATTAATGAAGTGAAGTTTCAATTAGAAGATGCAAGAAAAGTTGAATTTGCCTTGATGGATTAGTTAGAAAATCATGAAGAGGAACTTATGGTGTTGAGAAAGATAATGTCACAAAAATATATTCAAGATAAGGTTTCCTCCACTCTAGAAGAAAAAAGGAGTCTCATTATTTCGAATAAAGAGAAGAATCATATGTTGAAGAAATATGAAGCCAGGAAGAAAAACAATTATGGAGGCCCATCTAGAAGAAGAAAGAAGGATAAAAGAAATATGGCAAATCAAACTAAGGGAACAAGAAGATCATTGTGAATCTCTACAAAGTGTGAATATCGCGTGAAGAGATAAGCTAAAAAAGGTCAATAATCAGAGAATGAATGAAACAAAAGGGAGAGTGGAAATATTGAAAATTAGGGACTATGATGCTACTTCTCTAAATGTACAATTGGAAGAATCCAAAAGGAATGAAGATGTCATATTCAATCAGCTGAAAGAAAATATGAAATACTATGAAGAGAAGAATCACAAGCTTATAAAAGTAGAAAAATAAGCTGGTTTCTTAAATATTGAGGTAAAATAATAAATAAAGAGAGAAGAAATTTTGACAAGTCATCTTAAGGAAAGATTTGAGGACTTGAAAAAACTTGAAGCATAATTTGGTCAAGAAGAAAGAAAAATTGAAGAAGAAATCCTCGCCTTAAAATATCAACTTGATGAAGAAAAAAGAATGGAAAAGGTAATGAAGATCCAAATGATGAATAATTAAGAAGAATGCGAGGAGATTGAAGAAAAAGTTGGTTCATTGATGCCTGAAGTTGACAAGCTCAGTAAGAATTTGAAAATTTTGTAAGTATTGGATGACATTTTTACCCATCAAAGATCTCCATGTGTCAAATAGGTCTTGGTTATATAGGAACATCTCCTTGCAAAGAAGACTCAAGCTCTAAGTCTGCAAAGATTAAGTTTGAAGAAAAGTTTGAAGGCAAAGTTGGCATTATTCAAAAGCCAAATCATAGTGAAATTAAAAAGAAGATTGAAAGTATTTGTACTCTAGGAAGCCATGTTGATGTTCTCAAGAAGCCCCATCATAGAGAAGACAACAATGCAATGAAGGAAAAGCATAAAAAAAGTATAGAACTTCCTCCAAGGAATAGTATCTTTAGAATATCTTCAAGAGAACCTTACTCATCCAGGTATCAAAGTATATCTCTTGCTTATTTCTTTTCATGTATAGATTTTAGGCATAAGACTAGGTATTGAAAGAATTATGGACAAAAGAATTATAAAATACACTATCAATCCTTTAGAAGCAATTTTATAGGAGAAAAATACATATTATCAATCCTTTAAATTCCACAATATTGGTCACATTTCACAAGAATGCAACATGAAAAGTTTATCTAAGAAAACCAAGGAAGAAAATGTTTCTTCCATGTAAGGTGTAAATCTCAATAGGGCTTGGAGAAGAGAACAGTTTGAGCCAGAAAATGAACACCATGAATTTTCGTTGAGTTCTCAGGGCATTGATATGAGCTTCTAATCATTTTGTGCTCTAAGGAAGAACCCATGATTCTGCTATTGGAATTTTTTCGTAATGAATAAGTTTAGATATTATTTTGTTGAATCCATGACAAGAACATGATTTGAATGAACAAGAAAGACTAGAATGGTCCCTCCCACGATAAAAATTTAAAATCATGTCAAGAATACTTCCAAGGATGTTCCATATATGATTGATGTGAAGATTGAATTCAAAGAGATGAAGAGAATGGAATCCAAGTATGCCAGAAAAAAACAAGATAAAACAAGGTAGGATGATCACTACCAAGGAAGCGGTTATTGATATAATAGATCAGGGTCACCAAGAAAATCATGTTGATCATTTGACATAGTAGTTGAGTATATTTGGAAACTCATATTTGTATAGGTATCATACAAGTCCTTTGGATATGACATCTCATGCTTGATGTTTTCGAGCCTACTCACAAGAAGTGTATGATGGAAACAATATGACAATAGGTATGTAAAGATCATATGCATAGGAAGAGCAGGTCCATCATTAAAACATGCAATAAAATAGGCAACACTCGATCCAACATATTAGGAATAGAGACTGACACTTGTATCCAATCAATTTTTTTTTTTTTTGGAGATATGAAGGAAGACGTATATTAAGAGAAGGAATCGTATTGATAGAGGGATATTTTTACAACAAAAGGAATGTTTTCAGGGGGTATTTCGTTGATCAAGTCCATAGAAAAGTCAAGAATAGTAGGAGAGCATTGGTAGGAACTTACAAATGAATAAATCAGGAAGCATGGTCTTAGGGCAAACTCCATTTACTATAGGATCAACTCTATAGGAGGATTCAAGAATATTCATGAATAATTGGAAGGAAACCATGTCCATTTGCCACTAATGTCAAAGGGGAAGAGAATACATGCATTGACATATGTTAATAAGGAAGAAATTTGGGAAGAGTAGACATTGAAAATGAAGCCAGTAAAGGATAAATTGGGATAATGAGAAAAAAGGAATAATATTCATAGTGGTCAGGGGGAGTCCCTAGTAACGGGTTAGGGGAGTTTGGTCCATTTCCATCAATTACCATCAATGTCTAGTGGTGTTTCTATCAATAAAAAAGGGGGATATTTTTGTACATAGTGTTTTCATTGATGAAAAAAAGTGTCATTGGTGTCCAAGGGGATTCTTAAGGAAGCAGCAGTGTCATTCATAAATCGATATGATAGCTTGATCTCTTTCATGCCCTCATTAAGTGTATTCAAAGAGGTTTAATTTTTATTGAGTTCTTTTTATTTTTTATTTTTATTTTTTTCTAAGTTGTGATGTTCTAATGATTCCATGGATGGAATGGTTTGATATTCCTCTCTGATACCTTTCGAACAATATATCACACTTTCAACAAGTCCTCCGATGTGAGAAGTTATGGCCATTTGAAGATAAACATTAACAAAGGATATAAACTATGGGGAGAATCCAACAAACTCAAAATCTATTAAACATCACACATGATTTAGAGCATAACTATCTTATTGGAGAGATCGATGGAAGATAGCAGCCCAACCTACATGAACTTTAACAATGATAAAATTGAAGCATCTTTACTCAGATCCAATGGATCCAATTATCATATTAATAATTGAATGATAGAGGATGCGTAAAATTGTTTGAATTTTATTTAGGGCTGACCCTCTATGATATCCCAATATTGTAGTAACATGTGGAAAATTTTGTTTGGTCAAGGGAGATGATATGGCAATGATGTGTGAATCCTGCAAAGTCAACTAGGACATGGCAACATAGACACAAGGAAAATTTTGAGGAGATGATGTGGTAGTAAAGATAATGTGGCTTGACATGTCATAAAGATGGCTTCAGTAGGGTGGCATGTCACCACCAAGGACTATCACATGGTAGGTATAAATGACACTTTTTAACTAGTCAAATTCCCAAAAATGTGTGACATGTGTCACCCTTCACAAGCCACCATGTTGCATGATGAGCTTAGGATGTTGATGACCACTAACTAAGGACTAATTCATGACGTATGGTAATATCATTAGCATCCCAAACAATGAGAGCCTTAAAATAGGGGCATGATCATATGGCATGGCCACATTATGAAAGGGTTAATCCCTATAGTCCATTTTCATATCGTAAGCAGGCAATTCCATTGGTGTTTAAGAGTGGTTATATTAGGACACCATTCAACCCCAAGGTCGGACATCATGAGCCCCACATCCACATGAACAATATATATACACGATGTTGTGACTCCAATAAAGATACATTTGAACAATGAATCATATGGATCTATCATGAGTCCAAGTTTGAGCTCTACGATTGTGGTGGATTTGTGAAATCATTACATGATGTTTGGTTGATGTTTGAGCCCTCATAAGGCTATATATATATATATATATATATATATATATATATATATATATATATATATATATATATATATATATAATATATATATATATTATATATAATATATATTATATTATATATAATTATATATATATTATATATATATATCTATATATAGATATATATATATCTGTGTGTGTGTGTGTGTGTGTGTGTGTATTGGAGTTTCAAATAGTACTCGTATGAGCTATGTTGGGTTGACATATATACATGTGGATTTCCCCACATAGACTTCAATGGTTTGTATATATGTATGAGGGTTATGATGGCTAATGAATCACTAATCGGGTGAATTGGTTGTATGTCATGGTTTTCTCCCTGAGCATTGTGGGTTCAACTCTAGTCAAACTTGGTTAAATTATTTTATATGGGGTTATTTTCACACTAGTATTAACCAATTTGTAGACTAATTAGACATTTTGTAGCACCTTTAATATGTAATTTTGTTATATAATGTTCCTAGATTGAACCATTCTCTTGAATAATTAATTCTTTATATAGTTTTGAATGCTTTTTGGAGGTTTTTGGGTTGATTTCAGGAAAAAATAAAATTAGATTCCTAAAGAAGGATGATGATAAAGATTAAGTTTTGAACATTTCTAAAGGAATGAAAATCCTTTATTATTTATTTTGGATGTCCAAAATTAATATAATTTGTTTTGGGGGCTTGTGATCAATTTGTTGTAAAATTTGTGTATATGGCCAAAACAAGTTCTAAAAAGAGTTTTATGAGACCAAATCAATGAATAGGATGTAGCAAGCTATGGATAGGGTATGATAGCATTTGTTATAGGTGATGAATAGGATATGAAAGGTTGATGACATCATTTTGAAAATAGTGGCATGATTAGTTTTGAAGGCTTATATTGTTTGAAGAGAATGTGGATATAGTTTGAGATACTGTGAAAAGTGCTCCACATGAAGTTGAGGAAGGAGATGGGTGCCTCCAATAATATTAGTTCCTTAATAAAGTTGAAGTGTACAAAAATTTTACACTTTAACATTCTCAAGGTTGATCCCTCAATCAGTTTATAGCCTATTGCAAGTGGGTGCTTGCACACTTCTGAGGTTGGTGTATTAATCCAGTTGTAGCCAATTTCTAGTATTTTCTTTCACATGTTAGGGGTGTGTTCCTCCAATAGTCACTTCCTACAAATATATGTAAATGTATTGATGAAAAAAAGGGAAGACTAAAAAGTTGTGGTTTTCTATGGGTTTTCTCCTACGAGGGTTTCCACATAAGAGATGGTGTCCTCTTGTGTGCATGTGATAATGGAATCTTGATGAATGGTTTCATTTATTTTTATGATGAAAATTTTTATGGTACACTTTTGTATGATTGATTTTTTTTTTTTGAAATGACAAGTTTTCCATTACACTAATTCATCCCCCTCTCAGTGTGGTCTTTGGATTCACAATTTCCTCTTTGTATATCTTGTTTAATATGGATTCAACCCTAACATTGTATATAGACCTATATTAGATCTCTTTTGATTTCCTCATCGCTACATGTTATATTAATAGGGCTTTTTCAAGGCCACATGAGAACTTGATAAAGTATTTCCTTTGTCTTCTATCTTATTATTCTCATGGATAACTCTCTCACCAGCAAAATAGGCCACACGAGAATGTTTGGTGCCCTCCCAAGTGTGACAACCATTGATGGGTTAAACATATTAATCATTCCCAATTTTCTTATGACACTTTTTTGATGGGAGGAGCCTTGTGAACTATAGTGGCAAGATTTAATGAGGTCTTGAATCAATTTTTAAGGCCTTGCGAGTAACGATAAGCAAAAGGGTGTGTCTTACTCACTTGGAATACTAGTAGTAGTAAATAAGTTCAAATTTCTTGAATTCTATAGATTCCAATATAGGAGGATTGGTCCTCATTTCATTATTTATGCATCCCCACTAGTCTAAAGGCTTTCTTGCACCCCTCTTGTTATCTAGTCTTGGAAAAATTGAAATCAAAATTAAAAAAATAGGGAGCTAAATCACTTAACCTAGTAGGATCATTGATTCTCCTAAAAATTATATTATTGACCCTCCCATTATTCCAAATATTATAAACCTTAGCTCTAGTAGGGGTATGAAATATTATTTCTCAAGAGATAAGGAAATTTCTTTGGTAAGATAGCAAAACAAATACAAAAATATATCATGTAGTTAATTTGAAAAACCATGAAATCTCAACTAAATCATGGTGGGATAGGTGTGAAAGACCCTTCCCTTATGAATCTCACATTTAAAATGAAGTTTCTATGATTATTAGTATTAGATTACTATGACTGGTGGAATAAAAAAATGCATTTTGAGTACTTATCAAGTGAAAGGCATAACTTTTTAGGCTAATTCTCCCATTCCAAAGAAAAACCTTAGAATTCAAAGCTTATGTTAGGAAATATCCCATTTTTACAAGATAATATCAATTAGATTCCCAATAATGGAAGGGATATCAATCCTTGGAGGGACAATATACTAGGAAATAATCTATTTAATATAATTAAGAACTCTCCACTATTAGGACATGGTTTTGGTTGTAGGAAATAATTATCTTGATGACATATTGAATTGGACATTAGATGATCTGTCTCATGGATGGAACTTCGGCTACATACCACAACAAATTACAACACTATCCCCTAACTTCCTCCTACTTTTATATGGTTGCTCCCCTAACTCTCAAATGGCTAAGGATGCCAGGGAATGGGGTCCTTCCATTTGCATTTTATTCTTGGTTATGAGTCATACATCTTTAAAGATGGTTCTCCATTGTGTTTATGTTTATGGTCTCAATTTGGAATTTAGGCAATCTTCACAACAAAGTATTTTTATTAACTCTCACACATAAAAATATTATAGTAGTTGAAATCTTAGAAAAAAGGGGTTCTAGGGCCCATCAAGGTGTTTCCTTTGTCACTACAATAATGAAGCAATATTTCCTTTGTCTATAGAATGTGAATACACCAAAAAATTCTAGTGTCACGCCATGCAAGTGCTCCTTCACTAAGAAAAATGGCTAGATTCAACCTTCTAGTAACTCGAAGCCTGACAACACCACTATATTAAATCATTTAGATATGAAGCTCTATTCAAACTATTATGGATCCCCCCCTCTAAGTATGTGTTTTGGAAGATTTCGTTGACACATAATAACGTATATTTTCGATACATAAAAACCAATCCAAAAATACTTGTGGACAACACTAGAACCTTGCAATTAGAACACATGCATGTTAAAAATCACAAGCTATATAAGGCTCAAATTCTACATTCTAGTGAATAAAGAAGGGTTACCAATTCAACATTGAACAATATCCTACACTTCCATTCCTTAAAAACTAGTCATGGAAATTATTTTTCTTTAAAGAAAAGTTAAAGGAAGGTTTATTATCTTAGGACTCTCTCATCCTAAAACTTAATGGGGATTGAAAGAAAAGTCCAAAGGTAACAGGTACGGTTGGGGGGAAGGGGGTAACGGAGTTTAGGAATTGAAGGAATTATCCTATCCAAGATATCATTAATTTAAAGTGTGATTATTAAATGAAACTCCAAAAACATAATTAGACATCCCAACATTGGTTCCACTCCTTTAAATATTAAATTAACTTCCATTTAGAAAGTAATTGTTACAATTCTCTCCATTATTTCTAAGTTTCAATTCATGCATGTTTTCAGGGAGCTAAACTTGTTGGATGATTCATTGTCCAACCAAATTTTCTCATGTTCTAGAATATTAGTAAAGGTAAATGGAACAAGTGGAGGTTTTGATGTTGTGAGTGAAGGGTACAAATGATTTCATGGAGCATGAATTTGAAACATGGAACTTGTAAGTTCTTCACATATACCTGATGGTTGAAATAGGGAAGACTCCCCCCACTAGAGTAAATGTATGGGTACGAAGAAGAGGTGTTGGAGGTGTTGGTAAGATTGGGAAAGGTGTGTGATGGATGGAATGGGGTGTTAGGAGGCCTAGGAGCACTCAGGAATCAATATCCAAGATAAGAGATGGCTAGATTCGCTTAATGTATTTAGGGGAATTTCAATGAAAAATCATGAAAAACCAGTGAGGGTGATGGTGAAACAAGAGATGGCTATGGTGGATGAAGTGGAAGGTGGCTGCTGGTGATGAAGTCTTGGTCCCCTCTTGAGGTACCTAATATTCTTAAAACATGTGTGTACCTAATATTCTTAAAACATGTGTGTCTTCCAAGAACTATGCAACAAGATACATTTTCATAAACTAGAAAAGCATGAATCAATTGCCTATATTATGCATGAAGGAAGTTGTTGAAGGGAATGAAGGCATGAGTGAGATCTTATTACAGAAGTGGAGTTGGAAAATTATGACAATGAAATGTTCCTTGCAACATGAACCAAATACTGAATCAAATAAAACAAACTCCAAAGGTCATACAAGGACTAGAAATCTATTTTTTTGGGGCTGCTCAAGGGTCCCTTCCTCAGGTCATGGTCCCAGAGGGAAAAAGTGAGGCTAAGACACCTGCTGCCAACCTTTTGGTGATACTCTTTCTCCTTGCTAATATGATACTTGAAAGAAGGAACAAATGGAAGATAACTATCATAGAACCAATCTAATATATATTGTTGTAATGGAAATGCATCTATTAAGCAAATGAAAAATTAAGCTATGACTCTATACTAACATACATGTATAATAAAGAGGAGCCTTAGTTGCTAGGGTTGGACCCTAACCCAAGGGCTTTAGCCCTTTGAGCTAACTCAGTGCTGGCTCAAAATAAAACTCATTCTTATTACCAAAACAATGGATTACATAAAAGATTGTCACAAGTCTTGCAGTTCAAACATATAGTAGACTTTTACAATCAAAAATCTAAGTCATACTAAGGTCCTAGGCCTCTCTACTTATACATCTAAAGTCTCCGACGACTTCATTAAAATTAGGGAGGCTTGACTCCCAAACTTGAGATAAACTAGTGGTTTGTCTTTCACTTGATCAGCTGCCTTCTAGTCCTCATGATTTGGCTATTTTCACTCCAAGCTGATGGAAGAATATTTGAATGGAGGGGTAGTAAATGAGAAGGATTTACCTATAATCCCTCTCCCTTGTCCCATTCAGGTTTTGACCGTGGTCTTTGCCAAAATTCCTTGCTTTTATCCTTTAATCCTACATTAAATTGACATTAGACCACAAAGCAAAATATCCAACTCTAATTCATCTCATCAACAAAATATAATCAAAAGTATGCAATAAGCTATGAGAATAGTTGGTTTGACTAAGCTAGGAGGTGAATTAAGGCCCACATAATTACCCAAATATGACGCTCATAATCACCCCCTACTGAAAGTGATGCTCATCCTCTGAGCAACTTAGTCAATATCCATATCCTTCATGGCTCCGGTGGCCTCTCTGACATCCCATGCCTCTGTTGTGGTCTCCTCTTCTTGTTCATAAAATCCTTCTTTCTTTTTTACCTCTTCCCACTGCCTCTTTTCTTCTTCTTATTTTCTCCCTTCTATCATCCCTAAGAGTAGTGATGGAGTGAGTTTTATGCCTATCCAATTAACCTTCAACCTTTTCATAGATTTCTTATACATAGGTGTCCTATTGAGTGCCTATATCAACCTTTGAGGGGAGTGATATTCTCTTATAGTTAAGTTGTGTCATGGTGTGTTCCATCTCCTTAGGCAAGCATGTATACTATCATCTCCTAGCAACCTAAACATGTCCTCAAAATGTGAAATTGGTTGCTCTTGCACAACAAGATATCTAGGAGCCAACTGAGGATCATTTGCTATCAAATTATGGGTGGTGATGAGGGCCATGGGATTTGATTATTCAGCTCTGATCAATAGAGGTTCAGTTTTCTCTCTAGTCAATAAATTTTTCATCTCTGTATCTCTTGACTCCTAATGGTTCATCCATGGTGCCAAAGCCATTAATTGTAGATCTCCTATCTTGGAATTAGGATCCCTAACATTCATGTCTATAAGGGCCATATTGTGCAAATAAAACTCAGCCATTTTGGCCCTATCATCTAGTGTACTTTGATCACAAAGATCAATAAACTACCTGTAGTCTTGAAATGGCATGGTTCACCTCTGTGCTAGTATCTTAATCTAAAACTGCAACCATTGTTCTTTGAGGTAGAAAGCATAGTATTTAGTTGGCATCCTATATTGGATTGCCTCCAAGGAGAGCTTGGCCATACATGCTAGTTGGTTCTCTCTTTCCTGCAACTGTCCCCTCAGCCATGCATTCTCTATCTCAAGTTGATTTCTCATTATAGCTTCTTTGTCCCTTAATCCACTTAGCTCTCTACCCATTTCTTTGATTTTTTCCTCCATGTGCCCAATGTCTTCAACCCCCTTTGATTTGGCGATCTGCATGCATTGGTGGGTTTTGACCCTCTCCTTCTCAAGCTTGAAGAACAATGGGATGGAAAAATTTTGGGGTATTACCCTACCTCCTTCAATAAATTGGTCATAATAGTCCAGGTTAGGTTGGGGGTTGGGTTCCTTTGTCTTTGGGTCCTCCTCTTTAGCTTTTTGTTGCTCCCATGCCTTTCTTTCCTATTTATGTGCCTCCTATAGATTTAGCAAAGTATCATATAGGACTGTTTTTGCTTCCTGTAGATTTTGTCGTTGATCTTGTAGGATTGCCTTACCCTTTGAGGAAGTTGATATAGTAGTAGGCATCCTTACATAGGTGATAGGGGACTTAGGGGAAGGAATTGTGTCCTTTTGTGTAAGGGAATCTTCAATCTCAATAGGAATTATTGTTGATGTTTGTGGCTTCCCCTGTTTTATTCTTGTGCTCTTTCTTGTTCTGAAATATAATGGGGTCTGCCTCTGCCTTTTTCCTTTTTGCTTGATTGGGGTGATGAGAATAGTGAGGGCAGTTGTTGCCTCTCTCTCTCAGTGGCCTCTGGAGACACCCTATGTGACTCCTCCTTGTGTTTCATCCCCTCTATTTTATTAACTTCTTCCTCTGTGTTTTTCCTATCTTCTTTCTCTTGTCTATCCTCCTCATCTCTATCAGTTTCCTCCTTAATTTCCTCCTCTGTTTCTTCATCGTCCTCCTTCTTTTCTCCCTATTCTTCTTCATCTTCATTATGTTCCTCTATATCAGCTCCTTCTTCCTCCATCTCATCGTTATCTTGCTCTATATCTTCCTCTTCCTATTTTACCTCCTCTTCACTCTGATAGTAAGACTAACATCATAAGTGAGGGCTTTGATGTCATCCTTTGTTGGCAAGTCTCTGAAAAATGACGATGTTATAGGGGTTCTGAGATTTTGGAGGGCATCTTTAATGAGGATTCTATTCAACCCATGGTGAGCCAATTGATGGGAATTCCCCTCCTCCACTTTGATGCTTGAGCCTATGAGTGATTGAAGCAAGAAATATGGTAAGTTGAGTCCTCGGTGAGGTGGTGTTTTTACTGTAAATCTTAATTCCTCAAGGGTTTTGAAATGATATCCATAGACAACATTATATCTACCCTCACAGAGATGTATTTGATGACTTGGTAGCCTACCTCACTCCATGGGTATGGAAGACTTTCCCTCCTTACTCCATTTTTGTCCTCAATGGGTTCTTCACCCTCTAAAAAGAATTTTCCTTTTGACACCTGGCCATCTCCTTCGTCTTCTTTTCTCCATACGATTCCTAGGGGAGGTGTGGTGACCCTGCTGATGAGCTTTGGGGTGAGATCTATAGTGAGGCCCCTTACTACAACAGTGGCATGGATTTTTTTATGTGGAGTTAGGGAGAGAGAAAATTCTTGAGCCACCTCATCATCATACACTTTGAATTTCTCAAAAAGTCCCATCGAGTTGTGTATTCTAAATATTTCAGGCACCTAGTGGTGTTCTTGGATTCTCACAGTGTTCGTTGGATCTCTCCTATTAAACCCTCCTATCAACCTACTAGTAAAACTTGAGGAGAAAATGAGAGGGTCGACACAATTTTTCAAATGTAGGAGCAAAATAGAGTTGACTATGTATTTAATTCACTTCACATAGTTGCTAAATTCACTCAATTTTAGAGTATCCTTGGTTCATTTACATGCAAAGGAGGATGAAATTTTAGAGCCTACCTTTTTAGACTGGTTACAGTGGCCAATTCCCATGATATCCCTTCTGAACTCTTCTCTGCCAATCCTGTAGACAGTCTCTGTGTATCGTGTAGATAGTCTTTGTGTATCCTATAGAAATTCCTGTGTAGAATGATGGATCTTTACTTCCGGTGGGTGGCTTGGGTTATGAGAGTGACTTGAGTGAGGGAGTTTTGAGGAGGTGAAATGCATGAATGCATAGGAATGATGTTTTATTTCCTGTTATGGTTATTCGGGGTGAGGTGGTGTGTGGGCAGCAAAGGTACATTTCCATTTTTGGACCATTGCTCCCCACTACCACTTCATCATTTCCGATTCCTAGTAAGTATCTCCCACCTCATAGATCTATAGTTTAACTTCTTTTTTTCCTACTCCTTGTTTATCTTTGAGTTGACTGTAGCCACGTGTGAGAGGAAACCTAGTTGTGCATGTGCTGACTGAACAAAGGTGGCCAAGCTAATTAGCCATACTTTCACTTATAAACCAACTATCTTGTAACCCTTACAATCTTTTACTACATGATGCATATGAGAGAGTGAGCGGAATACTTATCAGTGGTTTCAATTCTATGTTGTAGTTGTCGAAGACCAGAGGTGTTGCATTGTATATTTGTTGCATGCCATTCTTCTTCCTCCTCTTGTTGTCTACTAATGGTTTCATGGCTTTTGTAGGTATTTGTGGTTGAAGATCTGATGTTGTTGCTATGGAGCTCTTGGATCATCCTAGTCAAGACCTATTGCTGGTGTGATTGGCATTCTGTGGGATAGGCTGTTACAAGATTTCCTAAAGGATGTCCTGTAGCTGCTTCTCCCTCAAAATTCTTTAATCAATTTTCTTGTTGGGTTGTGAGGATGGTGACATGGATGGAAAGAAGGAGTAGAAATGTGGAGAGATGACGATGGTGGATGAGGTGAGGTGCTAGGGTGTGAATCTAGTGGTGGTCTTCCATGTGGTATTATAGGCCCAGGTGGCCTCACCTAGTCCTTCTACCCAATCCTTCCTGCTACTGCTCACCACCTTGGTTAAGATGTCCTCTAGTGCTCTCTTTCCCACCTCCACTTGCCCATTAGCTTGTGGATGATAGGGAGTGGAGGTCATATGCTTGATCTTTTGATGGCTGAGGAGGATTTCAATCATGTTGGAGGTAAATTGGCTACCTTGGTTTGTGACCAACTCTCTAGGGTACCTAAATTTGTAGAATACAATCTCCCTTAGGAACTTAGCCACCTTCTCTTCTGTTGTTGCCTTAATTGCCATGGTTCCAACCCACTTAGTCAAATAATTAATGCGCACAATAATGTATTTTTTTGCTTTAGAGGGGGGTCAATAGGCCCAATGAAGTCCATGCCCCAGTTGTCAAATGGCTCAAAAGTCACTTGAGGCTATAAAGGCATTTCATCTCTTGGAGTAGGCCTTCCCATCCTCTAGCACCAATCACACTGACTAGTGTACTTTTTCACATCTTGATGAAGAGTGGGCCAATAATAGCCTACTTGTAACACTTTGAATGTTGTCCTCTTTGCTGCAAAGTGACCTCCACAATGCCCATCATGATAGGTCAGAAGGATGTCAAAGACTTTGTCTTCCTTGACACACCTTCTCAAGATTTGATCTAGGCCATGTTTGAAAAGATTGCCCCCAATCCAAGTGAAGGGGGTGCTTTTCCTGACTATCCTACTCTTTTCTTTGGAGGATAAGTTTGGTGGGAACTGTGTTGATACCAAATAGTTTTCTATATCAACAAAGCATGGAGAGAGAATTGAAATAGAAAACAAGTGCTTGTTTGGTAACTGGTCATCCATGATTCCTTCTTCACCTACAGCCACATTTACCCTAGATAAAAAGTCTACAACAACATTTTCCTTACCAGACTTATCAAAAATGGTTAGATCAAACTGCTGCAATAAAAGTAACCCTCCCATAATTCGATCATTCACATCTGGTTGGTTCATTAAATATTTAATTGTAGCATGGTCAATATGCATAAATGTTTGATAGCTTGTAATTATTGAGGGAAAAATTCCCCTAGGGTTTTGGGTCAACACCCTAGCAGAGTGGGGGTTATCTATAGTAAAAACAAGCATTCCACACAGCCATGATACTTAAATAAGAAAACTATGTGAAGAGAGGTGCGCCTAGGGGTCCTTCATTTGGGTAGATCTAGCTAGGGTCCAAACCCTCTTGGAGTTCCTTTCGATTCTTAGAACTACAAAACAACCAATTCAAAGAAGTATAGTAATATATGGACCAAGTATCATATAGAAATCAACTTCATAACATATTGAAAGGTAGTTAGTTATACAATTGAAACAGTTATTCATACGTAAACTATAACATTAACATCATATGCATGAAGAATATTGATTTTGGGAACAAGACAAATGTATCATTATTGTAGATAACTAAAATGAAGTAGGGAATGGTATCACTTGAATCTTCCTCTCGTTGGCTCCAAGTGGAACCATCCTCCAGATCTATCTAATCCCAAGTCTTCAAAATGCTCCTTCCATGACTCATACAAAGATATCTCAACTAGTGAAATAACATCAAAGCTCAAGGAAACAAGGGTTTTGTGTAATCGGGGGAAGTGCTAGAAGCACAAGGATCTTCAAACCTGATCATGGATAATCTCAACAAAGTAATTCTCTCTCTTCTCTCTATTCTCTCCTCCCTAGGCCTTCCCATTGAAGCCTTTTTATACTTCTCCAAAAGTAGTTTTTTAGTCGGGAATTCGTTAGGAACAGTTGGGCCACGGGCACTAATATGTAATCAACAGGTAAAACATGTGATCTCCACCCAAAATTAAGGAGATTTATTTTTTTTGAAGTGTTTTAAGACATATACGTGGGTTGGGTATACACTGACCCCCATATGCACGTGTTTAGCTCAGGGCAATGTCGCGTACAAGGAGTAAAACACTATTTTTTAAGTATTTGGATCAATTCTGGAAGGAGGGGTTTCACTTGGCCATAAATGCATCATCACATATATCAAGGGTGAGATTTGGAGCTATAACATATGCCCCCTAATATATGAGGTTCGAAGGGGTACATGATGGTCGAAATGTATTAAGTACATGGAAAGGAAACCTGTCAAAAACTGAGAAGGACTTCACGAGATTTCATCCTGCCAAACCACAAAAGGAGATCAAAAAGAAACACTTTCTGAGGTTGGCATACCCCTGCTCAGAGAAATTAAAGCATGTCTGCATATCAAGTACAAGGGGATCCGCTAACTATACAAGTATAGAAGACTGGAAATACATAATGGATCATCTGATCATGATCGAACAAGTACGTGTTTGAATATCACATATAAGAATGTCAATTATATTGAAGGATGAAGCTGATCATTGATATCAAAGACTGATCCCAATAGTACCAAATCAACATGATGGAATAAGATGGTACTACACTACAAACTTGGGTGCCAGCATATGGAATGTCACCATGAATGAATGCAACATATAAGGTGGAATGTTATCAACTAGCAGCAACAGGAACCAATGAATTCTTATGTAACCCGAGGTTTTGATCAACCACCATGGTACATTTCTACACAATGGGAATGAATGAGCTGAAGTCGACCATGTGAGAAATCATTTGATTACCGATCATTGATGTATACTGTTAACAAATGCGAGACTACTCACCGATGATGATAATGAGAGTCAAGGTACCCCAGTACAATCTCACAAGTGTGAATAAATGATCTGAAGTCGAACACGTAGAAGAAGCTATCAATCAAGAGACAATGATGGTTTCCCACTGTCAATAGCAAAGGATCTGCCACTAATGACTACAAACCCCAATGTAGTGCCAAATGGATTCTAGACCTTTGCCCCAGAGCAATGAGTCATAGTCAATGGGGAAAGATCCACTAGAAGGAAGGCATTAAGGCATCCTTCATCAATCTAGTGCGAGTGTAACTCACAGGCCAATAATGTTGAAGGAATCAGATGAAAAAGATGTAGCAAACTTGACTGAAGCACATTTCTGGTGTACACAAGATGTGGCTAGCGCATGACAGAAACCATCTGAACCAACTAATTATGAAAGCTAACACAAAGATGAGGTATCCACCAATAGGGTCAAATGGAAACAAAGGTATTGCATGAATCACAATGTGCGACAGTGTAAGCTAATATCGAACACAAGGGAAACCACTGAGCCAAAGACCCATGATACTGATCGATGCTGATCATAAGGTGATCTATCAATAATGAAAATAGGGTCAGGGTGTGGCTCTGGGCCTATCCTCAGAGAAAGATGTCGTCATTGATAAGGACAAAACTCGACAACAAGATATCAACGGAGACCTTCTCAAACCGGCACAAGTAAAGGACCAATATAACTGATGTGATGATATACGAGACACTGATAACCAGGGATAGCCAACTGAAAAATGAGTCAAGAGACACTGTAGATAGGCTGACTTAGGCTAACTTCCCTTGAATAAAAGCATGACTCAATGATGACTATGTGGTAGCATATGATAACTTTGCATAGGCTCGTCAAACAGGAGGCATGAACGAACTCTCCATATGATTGTACGAGATAACCAATCAAAGGACAACTGACTCTATAACAAGGTTAAGGCATACCTAAGCCAAACTAGATCCCTCCCAAACAGAGGAGACTTTATTTGAGTTCTTTATTTAACGAATAGTTGAATTTTTTTAATGAATAATTGTTTCAATTGTATAACTAACTACCTTTCAATATGTTATGAAGTTGATTTCAATATGATACTTGGTCCATATATTGCTATACTTATTTGAATTGGTTTTTTTGTAGGTCTAAGGATCGAAAGGAACTCCAAGAGGGTTTGGACGCTTGCTAGATCTACTTGAATGAAGGACCCCTATGTGCACCTCTCTTCACGTAATTTGCTTATTTAAGTACCATGGCTATGTGGAATGCTTGTTTTTTACTGTAGATAACCCTCACTCTACTAGGGTGTTAACCCAAAACCCTAGGGGACTTTATCCCTCAACAAAATTGGTGACTCCATTGGAGATTCAATGCCACATAATTCACCCGTGGCGGGGTAGATTCTACTTGAACACTTGGAACAAACCAAGGGGTATTATGCAGTAAGGTCAAATTAGGGTGGTGATTATCATATGCAAGCTGATAAATAGTGACAATATTCCTTTTATGAGGAAAGCACATCACTCAAAAGAGTGAAGACACCACAACATTCATAGCATAGACATAATCATGTCCAAGTTGCATATTAAAGTCTAAAGGGCTATCAACCACCATCATATTGATTAAGACAGTCTTGCCACCTAAACTAATAGGCAATTGAGGAAGAACACCCATAGATTCACCAGGTCTTCTATCATAGGCTAACAACTAACTCTGAGCTATCAACAACTTTGGGGAGCCCAAAGCTTTCCAAGTCAAAGAGGATATAATACTTGCAGAGGATCCTTCATCCACCATACATCAATAGACATTTGTGGAATTAACTCTCGCCTTTATTTGGAAAGGTCCAGCAGAAGGAAGACAAGGCTCGACAAGAATATCCCAATCGAAAACACTCCTAGAACTTGGAGGGGGAACATTCAAAGAAACCAAAATGCCCCCTATACCAGAAGACTCTGTACTAGAGATCAAACAGACTCTTTTGTTAGGAACTTCACCCCCCAAAAGAGGAGTGTAGTCAGCTAGCAATTGCACTAGCTCTACCACATTATCAACCAATGGTTAATGGGATTGATGAGAAACCATATCAGATCCAGGAGTGGAAGGACTTCCAAACTCAAACCATATCGTTTGTAACTCTGGAATACTAGGGCATATATGAGTAATATGGTCTCCATTACATATCTTACCAGGGAACTTTAAAACTTCTACGTCCAAGTTTCTTATCAATCTCCATTCCACCAACATGACTAGTAGTGGTTTGCTGAGAGTTCTGAACATGACTTGCAAAGGATCCTGACTCTTGCTAGTATGACTCACAGTGACAAGACTCATGCCCCTAGCCTGACTGGCAGCGGGTGACGGCTCATCTTCAACATGACTAGCAGAGGTTGATGATGAATTGCTAGTATGACTCACAGTGACTAGACTTGTGCCACCAGCATGACTTGCATCAGATGAAGTCTCATCTTCAACATGACTAGCAGAGGTTGAAAATGAATGGATAGAATTATTCTTCTTCTTTGACTTCCTCTTCTTCCTCTTTTTAGATTTCTTATTACAAGAAGGAGGAGAAAAAGGAATCCCAAATTTCTCTTTGAAAGAAGATGAGCAATTAACATCCATATGATGCCCCTGAAATAAAGCATTCATCTGAGAAGCTTCAAGATCATTTGGAATATTCGGAGTGAACCATAGCCAAATGGTAATCCAACATTCAATCCACAAATATTCAAAGTGGGCATAAATGGAGTACCAACGTTTCCAAAGAAAGGAAAAGCACAAGGATCCCCTTTTGAGAGGGTACCTTGGTTGGCTTCCACAGGAATATGGGCCATATCTAACTGATTCGCAGACCCTTCCCTTACAGGAATGTAGAAATGACTTTTCAAGGAAGATAGACCCACAATCAAGACCTTTGCCCTTGAGGAGGAAACTCCGCAACTTTTGAAAGAACAACCAAAAGCCTTTCAAGATTGTTCAAGTGGTAAACCAGTCACCACTAGACAAAAATACCTAAAGCCAACTATATAGAAGGAGAAAAGAGCACTCAACTATAAAGTCCCTAAAGATACAACCAATCAAGAAACCTCCAAGTATTTCTGCTCTGGGTGATGAGGACTGGACACAAAAATACAATAAAGTGAAGTAGGGCACCCTAGCAAAGCTTGGGGGCTTGCACCAGCACAAGTTGTTGCTTGGAGGCCAGTGCAACTTCCTCTGATACGTTAGCTGGTAGGCTTGGGCCATCATTATCCAAGACTATCTTCGGAAGGCCCCTACTTCACTTTCCTGTATTTTGGTGTCTGGTCCTCATCACCCAAAGTGGAAATACTTGGAAGTTGCTTGATTGGTTGTATCTTTAGGGACTTTATAGTTGAGTGCTCTTTGTTGCTTGTATATAGTTGGCTTTAGGTATTTTTGTCTAGTCACTTTTGGACTTTGTATTCTAAGTGATTGGTTTACCACTTCATCGATCTTGAAAGGCTTTTGGTCGTTCTTTCAAAAGTTGTGGAGTTGCCTCCTCAAGGGAAAAGGTCTTGATTGTATGTTTATCTTTGTTGAAAATTCATTTCTACATTCCCGTAAGGGAAGGTTCTGTGAATCAGTTAGATATGGCACATATTCCTTTGGAAACCAACCAAGGTACCCTCCCAAAAGGGGATCCTTCTGCTTTTCCTTTCTTTGGAAAGATTGCTACTTTCTTGATGGCCACTTTGAATATTCTTGGATTGAATTTTGGATTACCCGTTTGGCTGTGGTCCACTCCGAATATTCCAAATTCTCTTGAAGCTTCTTAGATGAATGCTTTATTTTAGGGGCATCATATGGATGTTAATTGCTCATCTTCTTTCAAAGAGAAATATAAGATTCCTTTTTCTCCTCCTTCTTGTAATAAGAAATCTAAAAAGAGGAGAAAGAGGAAGTCAAAGAAGAAGAATAATTCTATCCATTCATCCTCAATCTCTGCTAGTCATGTTGAAGATGAGCTTTCATCCAATGCAAGTCATGCTGGTGGCACAAGTCTAGTCACTATGAGTCATTGTAGAAATTCATCATCAACCTCTATTAGTCATGTTGAAGATGAGCCTTCACTTGCTGCTAGTAAGGCTGGGGGCACTAGTCTAGTCACTATGATTCATACTAGCAAAGAGTCAAGATCCTTTGCAAGTCATGTTCAAGACTCTTGGCAAACCACTGTTAGTCATGTTGGCAGAACGGAGATTGATAAGGAACTTGGACGTAGAAGTTTTAAACCTAAGTTCCCTTGTAAGATAGGTAAGGGAGACCATCTTACTCATTTATGCCCTAGTATTCTAGAGATACAAAGGATATGGTTCGAGTCTGAAAGTCCTTCTACTCCTGGATCTAATATGGTTTCTCATCAATCGCATTAACCATTCATTGATAATGTGGTAGTGCCAGTGCAATCGCTGGCTGTTTACACTCCTATTTTGGGGGGTGAATTTCCTAACAAAAGAATCTATTTGATCTCTAGTACGGAGTCTTCTGGTATAGGGGGCATTCCGATTTCTTCAAATGTTCCCCCTCCAAGTTCTAGGAGTGTTTCCTTTGTTTGGGATAGTCTTGTCGAGCCTCGTCTTCCTTCCGCTGCACCTTTCCAAATAAACGTCAGAGCTAATTCGACAAATTTCTATCGATGTATGGTGGATGAAGGATCCTCTACAAGTATTATATCCTCTTTGATTTGGAAAGCTTTTGGTTCCCCAAAGTTGTTAATAGCTCAGAGTCAGTTGTTAGCCTATGATAGAAGACCTAGTGAATCTATGGGTGTTCTTCCTCAATTGTCTATCAATTTAGGTGGGAAGATTGTCTTAATCGATATTATGGTGGTTGATATCCCTTTAGAATTTAATATGCTACTTGGGCGTGATTATGTCTATGCTATGAATGATGTGGTGTCTTCACTCTTTCGATTGATGTGCTTTCGTCATAAAGGGAATATTGTCACTATTGATCAGTTTGCATCTGATAATTACCACCCGAATTCGACCTTACTACAGAATACCCCTTGGTTTGTTCCAAGTTTTCAAATAGACTCTACCCCACCATGGGTGAATTATGTGGCATTGAATCCCTAGTGGTGTCCCCAATTATGTTGAGGGACAAAGTTTGCTAGAGTTTTGGGTCAACACCCTAGCAGAGCAGGTGTTATCTACAGTAAAAAACCAAGCATTCCACACAGCCATGATACTTAAATAAGAAAACTACGCGAAGAGAGGTGCACCTAGGGGTCCTTCGTTCGAGTAGATCCAGCCAGGGTCCAAACCCTCTTGGAGTTCCTTTCGCTCCTTAGACCTGCAAAACAACCAATTCAAAGAAGTATAGTAATATATGGACCAAGTATCATATAGAAATAAACTTCATAACATATTGAAAGGTAGTTAGTTATACAATTGAAACAGTTATTCATACGTAAACCTTAACATTAACATCATATGCATGAAGAAGATTGATTTCGGGAACAAGACAAATGTTTCTTTATTGCAGATAACTAAAACGAAGCAAGGAATGATATCACCTGAATCTTCCTCTCGCTGGCTCCAAGCGGAACTATCCTTTGGATGTGTCCAATCCCAAGTCTTCAAAAGGCTCCTTCCATGACTCATATAAAGATATCTCGACTAGTGAAATAACATCAATGCTCAAGGAAAAAAGGGTTTCCTGTAATGGGACGAAATGCTGGAAGCATAAGGATCTTCAGACCTGATTAGGGATAATCTCAACAGAGTAATTCTCTCTTCTCTCTATTCTCTCCTCCCTTAGGCCTTCCCATTGAAGCCATTTATACTTCTCCCAAAGTAGATTTTTAGTTGGGAATTCGTTGGGAACAGTTGGGCCATGGGCACTAATAGGTAATCAATAGGTAAAACTCGTGATCTCCACCCAGAATTAAGGAGATTTAATTTTTTTTAAGTGTTTTAAGACATATACGTGTGTTGGGTATACACTAACCCGCATACACACGCATATACCTCAGGGAAATGTCGTGTACAGGGAGTAAAACATTGTTTTTTAAGTATTTGGGCAAGTCTGTGAGGAGGTGTTGCCCTAGGCCATAAATGAAGCATCACAAATATTAAGGGTGAGATTTGGAGCTATAATTCCTGAATTTGTCTAATGAATGCACAACAACTTGGAGTTCCTTTTCGGTGACTGTATAATTTAGCTCAGCATTTGACAAGTTCTTACTAATAAAATATATATCATAAGGCAATTTTCCCTCTACCTGACCTAGGGTTGCTCCTATGTCTTTGTGTGAGGAATCAACATGAATATGAAAGGGGAGGGCCCAGTTTGGGCCTCAGAGAATTGGTGGAGTGGTTAACTTATCCTTTAGAATGTCTAAGGCCTCTTGACATCTTTTTGACCATATAAACTCAGAATCTTTGGCCAACAACCCAAATAAAGGAGATGCCAACTTGCTGAAGTCCTTTATGAACCTTCGGTAGTATCCAGCTAACCCTAAGAAACTTATGACATCTCTCTACTTTTGAGGAGGTGGGACCCTTTGGATGATGCCTATTTTGTTTGGGTCCACCTATAGCCCTTGCTGAGATATTAAATGACCTAGCATGGTCCCTGCAGTCATTAAGAATTCACATTTTTTAGGACTAAGAGACAGGTTCATTTCAATGCATTTGTATAGTACTTTTCCTAGGTTAGATAGGGCTTCTTGAAAATCACAGCCATAAGGTGTAAAATTTTCCATATAAATTTCCACTACATCATGGATTAATTCGGCGAAAGTACTCAAGACTGCTCTCTGGAAAGTGGCAAGAGCATTGCATAGGCCAAAAGGAAGGACCCTATAGGAAAAAGTACCCAAGGAGAGGTGAATGTGGTCTTATCTTGGTCTTCTAGGAGGATCTGGATTTGGTTGTACTTACTGAATCCATCTAGGAAAGAGAAAAACTTTTTCCCTACCAGGCCATCTAGCACTTGGTCAATGAAGGGTAGAGGAAAATTATCCTTCTTTGTGGCTTTGTTCAACTCCCTATAATCGACACAAATCCTCCACTTACCATTTTTCTTGGGAACTAACACCAAAGGGGACACCCACTCACTGTCGGAGATAGGGTAATTGAATCCTTCATCTAGTAGTTTTTGCAGTTCTTCTTTGATTATATCTTTAAGAGCTAGATTCATCCTCCTTTGTGGTTTTCGGACTAGCTTGCAACCTTCTTTGATGTATATTTAGTGAGTACACACTGAGGGGTGTACTCCCTTCATTTCCTTGTAACTCCAAGCGAAGGCTTCTAAATTTTCCTTTAACATGTTGCATAGCTTCTCCTCTTCGAGAGAAGAAAGAGACGGATTGATTTTCAAGGTTTTCTCTGGGTTGAATTGTATGGTTTTGAAATAGAGTGGGTTGGAATCAGCCAAACATAACTCCATTGGATGATTGTTTAGGCTTTCCTTTACTACTTCTTCTAAAGGTAATGAACCAGGAGTTAGACTTTGGACTAGGTGTTCAATCAAGTCATCCTCATTTTGTTGTCCTCCTCCCATGGTTTCTTCCAATGTATAAACTTGGGTGGAAGAAACCTCATCTTCTTCCTCCTCCTCCAACCATCAAGGTAAATCATGCTCTAGAGAAGGTTAAGCAAGAGGGTATAGGACTAACTACTTGGACATATGCTCATTCTTGATGGTCATATTCCTAGATCTGTAGCTAATGTAAGCATCAGCTATGGCTAACCATGGCCTCCCAAGGATGAGAGGATAACCAGTAAGCTTAGCCTTAGATTGGAGAACTATGAAATCTGTAGGGTACTCCCAGGAGTCAATGGAGACCATCACATCTTCCACAATTTCCTCAAAGGTTACTGTGGAATGGTCTGCAAGTTGCAAAACTATTGTGGTCTTCCTCAATGACCCTTGGAGGTTGAGCTTGAGCATGGTGTCCTTGGTCATCACATTAATGGAAGCCCCAAGATCGATCAGAGTGTGTGGGACAATGGTGCCATTGATGCGCACATCTACTATAGGGATTCCAGGGTCCAAATATTTTGGACATATTACCTACCCCAGCATTAAGTCGGACAGCTGCCCAATGACATTAACGGTGGGGGCATGTTGTTTTTGCCTCCCTCGATGCTTGAAGCATTTCTCCTTAATCAACTTATTATAAATGGGAACATCTTTTATTTCCGTGAGAAGGGGATGTTTACACATAGATTCTTCAATTCTCCCAGAAGTTCAATCTCTTATGTGGTAGGCTAGAGTGGTTGGGCTAGTCTCTTAGGAAAGGAGGGATTTACTTTAAATTTTCTTTCCTCTATTTCTTCCTCAACCTCCCTAGGTGGATTTGGAGGTTGGTTATCTGGGAGAACTCTCCCAAATTTGAGGTTAATCTCCTAGATTTCCATAGCATAAGCTAGATATGATGTCTCTCCACTATATACTTGTTGAACCTGCCTAATGTTCGGGTTTGGATTTGGCTCGACAAGCATATGGGGTTACTTGGGTGGAGCAGAGTGTAGGAGTTGTGGTTGGGTAGGTGGTGGAGGCAATAGAGCTGGAGCATTATTTTATTGGAGCCTCCACCCATGGAGTGGTGTATTCTACTGAGGCTGTGGCAGAGCGTAAGGTTGAGATGACTGGCTAGCTGGCTAGGAACGATACTGAGATGCATAGGACCAAGGAGGGGGTGTACACCAGTAAGGATGAGTAGGGTGTCCCCAAGAAGGTATAGTTGTGGCTTGGTTGGGGTTGTAATATGCATGTGATGACCCTTGCATGCCCTGATGGTATGGTCTAGGCCCAGGAGGTCTCCTTTGGTTAATGTAGCAAAGCTACTCAGTCAGCCCTTCAGTTCCTTGATATACATCTTTGAGTCCACGTAAAGAAGGGCACTTGTCTGTGGAGTGGTTTTGTTCATAGACCAAGCAAATTTCAATATAGTTCAATGGGCATTCATTCCTAGGATGCCTCTTGATGCATCTAGGACAAAATATGGCCAAGGCTCTCTCTACTTCCTCCTACTTCCTTTTAATGTTCGTGGTGTCCATTTGCAAGGCAAGGGTTTGCAGCATCTCACTTCTTAAATCTTCCATCATGTTTCCAATTTCACCCTTGACGGATGACTTGGAAGATGATGTACTAGCCATAGGTTGACTACCCCTAACCTTTTTCCTGGCTACTCTAGAATGGCTTCTAAATACATTCTTGATATCCTCATAGGGTAACTGGTAGATATCTCCTCCTGCTAACAAATGTAAGGTATCCAAAAGATCTTCTCTTGCTCCCCTAAGCAACACCATCTTTAGTGACTCAGGGTCAAGTGTGCACTTGGTCCTTTTGTAACTGAGTTAGAATCCTTCTTCGTAATCTTTTAAGGATTCATCATGGCCTATGGTCATCCTGGAAATTTCTTCTTTAGTATCCTTTGACCAACAATAGTCCCGATATTTGTCGTTAAAGGCCTGCTGCATCTAAGCCCAAGTTGTGATGCTATCTCCAGGTAAGTCCATGAACTAGTGCAATGTTGCATCCTTAAGGGTAGATGGAAATAGTTTTAACCTTTTACCATCATTTGTATAGTCATAGGTTTGGAATATAACAACAAACTCAAGTATGAAAGTGTCGGGGTCCTCTATGGCCAGGCCATGGAAATGAGGTCGGGCAAAGGGGCTTATACTTTTTATCTTAGTGTGCCCGTTAGTTTCACTGATGGGGAGTGCACTCTCAACTCTCTCTCTATTCCCTCTGTCATTTCGATTTTCATCCATTAGTTCAGTAGGAATGGGTTCCTCTTCTTCTTCTTCCCCTGTAGGTTCTTCAAATATGTCAGGTTGCTCACTTGAATGTTCCTCCAGTTCATAGCCATCGAAGAAGGGAGAAGGTTGGTTTTTGGATGCAATGGGGGTATTTGGAAAAAAATTCCCTAAGTTGTCTCTATTCCTACGAGGCATGAAAGAAAATATTTTTGGGCTGGTTTTGTGTGTGTGTATATGTATATATAATATATATATATATTTATAGAGTAGAGAGAGAGAGAGAGAGAGAGAGATATTAAACCTGGAAAGTACTTGCAGAAATGAAATTGTTGATTGAATGAAAATCACTGACATAATGAAAAAGCTACTTGCTGAATCCAAATCCTACTTGCAGAATGGAAAGGAAAGTAGATAATGAAAAATGAAAGAAAGGAAGAAACTAGATTACTTTTGCAGAAATAAACTAATGACGAAAGCAGTAATCACATTCTACTCAGACACCTCCTCGGTAATGATGCCAAAAAGTGATGAGCACCACTATTGTAGCAAGGATACTGCAACTCCTGGGCTACCAGCTTTACTTATTAACCTGGGGTTCTTACAAATTTGGAAGTGACAGTGTTGTATGCACAACTAAAAGTGGTGGTCCTACCTGTAGTCACTGTTCAGCTAGCGAGAGACCACTGGGGTTCCAAGCCAGAATTCTATAGAGTTAGAAGAAGCTTGATTATTTGATGGAAGAAGGTAAAATATACCTGTAAGATAGCTACTCTACTACAGTAATGAAAAAACAACATGTCATGCTAAATCACACCATACCCTAATTAACAGTTTAAGAAACTATGCTAAGCATAATTGCTAAATTAACACTAAAAAAATGCTACTATCTAAATTGTAGAAGTAAAAAGCATCAAACCATACTAATGTGGAAGCAAAAAACTAAATTAAATTTGTTTTCACTTTTTTGGTTTTTTAGGCAAAATCAAGTATGCAAACTAATTGTTCTAGTGGATGTGGCAGGTGGATGGAAGGTGCTTGAGGATGGCTAGAAGGTCTATGAAGTGGTTTGATGGTGTGGAGGGGTCCTAGGAATCTTTTGTGACTTCCTAGAGGTTTCCATCAATTGGGCCTCAAAATAGGCCATTTCAGGAAAACCTACAGGATGTACTAGAAACCTACAGGATGATCCTGTAGGAATTACAAGAAACCTACAAGATACAACCGAGAGCTAATTGTGAGGTGTTGGGAAGCTTAAGAAATGTGTGTGATGGGCGGAATGGGGTGTTAGGAGGCCTAGGAGCACTCAGGAGTCAATATCCAAGATAAGAGATGGCTATATTCGCTCAATGTATCTAGGGGAATTTCAATGAAAAATGATGAAAAACTAGTGAGAGTGATGGTGAAACAAGAGATGGCTAAGGTGAATGAAGTGGAAGGTGGTTGTTGGTGATGAAGATTTGGTCCCCTCTTGAAGTACCTACTCTGCTTAAAACATGTGTGTCTTCCAAGAACTATGAGATAAGATACATTTTCATAAACTAGAAAAGCATGAATCAATTACTTATATTATGCATGAAGGAAGTTGCTGAAGGGAATGAAAGCATAAGTGAGATCCTATTGCAGAAGTGAACTTGGATAAAGATGACAACGAAATCTACCTTGCAACATGAACCAAATATTGAATCAAAGACAACAAAATCCAAACCTCATGCAAGTCTCTAGAAATCATTGTTTTTGTGGCTACTGAAGGGTCCCTTCCTCAATTCATGGTCCCAGAGGGTGGAACTGAGGCCGAGACACCTGATGCGAACCTGGGGGTGATCCTTTTTCTCCTTGCTAACCTGCTACTTGAAAGAAGGCACAAATGGAAGAAAACTATCACACAACCAATCTAATCAATATTGTTGTAATGGAAATGCATCTACTAAGAAAATGAACAACTAAGCTATGACTCTATTCTAACATACATGTACAATAAATAGGAGCCTTGGCTGCTAGGGTTGGGGCCTAACCCAAGAGCTTCAATGCTCTGAGTTAACTCATTCCTGGCTCAAAACGAAACTCATTCTTATTACCAAAACAATGGATTACATCAAAAAATGTCAAAAGTCTTGCATCTCGAAAATAGAGTAGACTTTTACAATAAAAAATTAGAATCCTACTGAGGTCCTAGGCCTCTCTACTTATACATCTAAAGTCTTTAACCGCTTGCTTAAAATTATGGAGGCTCAGCTCCCAAACTTGAGATAAACTAGTGCTTTGTCTTTCACTTGCTTGGTTGCCTTCTAGTCCTCATGATATGGTTGTTTGCACTCCGAGATGATAGAGGAATATTCGAATGGAGGGGTAGTAAATGAGGAGGATTTACCTCCTATAATCCCTCTCCCTTGTCCCATTCAAGTTTTGACCTTGGTCTTTCCCAAAATTCCTTGTTTTTTTCCTTTAAACCTGCATTAAATGCACATTAGGCCACAAAGCAAAATATCAAACTCTAACTCATCTCATAAGCAAAATATAATCAAAAGTATGCAATAAGTTATGATAATAGTTGGTTTGACTAAGCTAAGAGGTGAATTAAGGCCCATATAATTACCCAATGATGATGCTCATCACTTAGGTGAAAAATATATCACACATATATTATTCCTCATATAAATCCTTCATTCACTCCATTCATGGCACCAATAATGCAAAAATAGGTTGCAAAACTCAAATTTGTAGTGCTAACCACCGAGCCTAGTTATGAAGCTAGATGTGGATAACACCAAAATTCAATGCCTAAGTCTAGGATTACCCTATGTGAAATCTACCCTCATCAACCTCATCCTACATGTGGATGAATTAATTATTCAATTCACCATGATGATGGAAATCCTCATAAGATAAAGCCATCATAACTAGAGATAAAGTGATGAAGTGGAGAGTTTGAGGCAACAATTGGAATGTACAAGTTTCTTAGTAGAAAAAGAACTCATGCCACTCTAACTCTAGCATCCTCGGCCAAATCAACATTTTCTCTTCAAGATAAACTATCAGACCTAATCCTAGTATCTTCTATCGACAATATAGTTGTTTTAAAACATTAATATGGTCTTTATCCTCTCTAAATTTTGTTATACTAGCTAAATGTTGTAGGATTTTGGAGCGATTACTTTAGGGAATGCACTTTTGGACACCATTTGGTATATCTAATAAATCTATGGTCTAGGAAATTAGTTAACTATAAATTTGCAATCTAAAACTCTAAAAAATATTGTAATCAAGGTGTCTCAATATAATTTTGTTATGGGTTTTTCACACATTAACACTTAGTATAATACCTAACAAAAAAAATCAATAACATTAATAATGCTAAATTTGGAATAATAAACGCGTAACAAATTCATAAAACAATTATAATAATTTGATTTATTTTTTAAATAAATTATTTTAATTTAAATATTACTTTCAAAACAAAACTATATTAAATATAAAAATATGAAAAACACCTTCAAATAGATAGTTCAAGAAACTAGTACTAATATTGCAAATGCAAATGGTAATAATATCATAGATATTAAATCACCTAAACAATTATAAATTAGAATGATTAAATTTTCAAAATATTTTTCTGGATACATATTCTAGTATTAATTCATGAAAATCATTTGACACTGTTATATAAAAATATTATAAGTGATTAAAAAAAAATCATTAAACTAATATTGATGCATGATTATAGTTTGGTAATATTTATCTTACAAATAGTGATGTATATTGCATATAAATCATAAAATTATAAATAATTATAACATATTTGTATTAATTTATAAAAACAAATTTCAATACTAAAGTGACATTAAACATAATAATATTAAGAATGGTGAGAACATATTAATCTTACCAAAAAGAACTAATAATAATAATTTATAAAGTTACAAAACAAATTCATTTTTATGATTGTTAGTTTTTCTTATCTGCCAATCATAAAAATAAGAAAATTTTATTTATGATGTTATACAACTTTTTAAGGACTAATGAAGTTTCGCCATTAAATATGCTCATGAGTTGGGTCAAGCGATATTTAAATATTTTCGTTAAATAAATATAGAAATTGTAGGAATTTGTGATATGTAAAAATACATAGATAATGGGGTAAATGCAGAAAATCATAAAAAATGACATATTCATGTTGAAATAAAACATGTAAATGGCACTCTTTATTATCATTAATTGATTATTTCCCATTAATTGATTATTTTTTATTATTTGATAATTTTATATGTATATCATAATACTTCTTGTTCTTAAAAAGACGTTTAAACTTAGATTGTTCCATAGTACGAACTATCGAACTGTATTTAATTTGTTTGGTTCAAAAGACTTTTAGTTGTAGTGTTTCGGGAAAAGCTACCGATCTTTTATTTGATATCACCTTTTTTAATTGTTAATTCATATTAACCTACTATCATAATATTATTTTACAATTTTCTCTTCAAAGTTAACCTACCCACTTGCATATAAAATAGCACATTGGAGAGATGAGATGTCGAATTGCATAATCTTTCTTGTACCTTTTATTCATTGATATTTTTCCCTATTCAAAAAGAATGGTAATTTTTTTTGTCTAAATTAATAGAGAATTAAACAATGCGACACTAAAAAGTCATTATTTTCTATTTTTTATTGATCTATAAATTGTTGTAGATATTTCACTAATAGATATGATAAAATTTTATTTAAAAATATAAAATATACATTATTAGGGTTTTATTTATCTTTAGATTTCTGGATATGTATGTTATTGTTAATTGTGTATGCATGCAAATTAAAGTTATGTGGAAAATAGAGAATAGTGAAAGAAAAACTCAAAAGCCACAATTTGACAAAAGATACTGCTTGGGAAACCCTTTCGAGAGAAAAACCCAATTGGAATGTGAGGTTGCTTTGCTCTCTTTCTCTGAATATAAATTGGTTGTGGATACAAAGAAGTATGGACTATGGCCCATGGGATACTATAATGCACAAATCCTCTATGTGTGCTCTATTTCCTATCCCTACTAACAATGTTTTCTCATCTATGGAATAAATTCACTAGAAAAGAATGGAACCCCTTTTCCTCTTAGTGGCTCTGTTATAGCTCAACCCAATAGCCTAATAATGGTTACATTTGGATACCTCAACTCTTAACCAAAGTTACAATAGGGAATATTCTAAAGTATTATTTATCATAGTCATGCAGCTAGCCCATTTTCTACGAATAATAAGGGTTGATATGTCATCTTCTCATATTATAATGGTGAAAATAGGAAGATAGACTTCTTAATGGCATAACCTTTTTCATATGGACTCTGATTGAGGTGATCCTCACATTATTGGAAAGGTATATGCATAGAGTATGAAAAAAGGTATAGTGCTAAAGTAGAAAACTTTTACTAATAATTTTTTTTTTTTTTATGACTCAAAATTCTCCTAGAATGTTTTAGACCCTAATTTCCCAAACTAGGTCTCGTAGGTAAAAATAGACTTGTGAGCTAATTCCTCTACTTTTTCCACTCTAAAAGCATCTATATGGATGAAAAATAATATAATCTTCCAATCAAGATCACACCTCCCCATTTTAGGAAGTTTTTGGTCACTCAAAGCTTCAACTAGATGAGGTGAGAAAACATTTCCTCCACCTTCCCTCTGGTGTACCATTTAGCTTTGCATGGACGTTCTCCTTTCAACCGAATCTACTAAAGTTCATGATACTCTTGTCTTATAGCTATGAACCTCTTATACAAAATTTCACGCTCCGTCAAATATGCCTAAGCATCTGGTGTGAAATCCTCCATAGAAAGTAGGACTTATTCCTCTTCCTAATCTAGAATGGAAAGCTCATATAGGTTCAAATTCTCCACATTCACAATTGAGTAAATGCACATGTATAAGTGTCAATTGAGTGTATAAGAATTATATCCCACCCTTCTCTTGTATCTCAAATGGACCATATCACAAAGACTTGATTTTCGTACCAATACCATGTAGCCTCTCCTTGTTCAATAATAACCATACTCTATATCCCACCTTAAACAACTTCTCTATTTTGTGTTGATCATGCCTTGCCTTCTATTTTTCTTATGACTTATACAATGACTTCTATACATTTATATGTATCTTCCTGATATTCTCAACAATTTTTTCAACCCTCAAGGTATCCCTCTAAGATCCTCCCTCACTCCTCCTTGTTGCCAATATGCACTATCCAATCTGAAGGCAACAAATATCCAAAACAAGTATCAAATGGGGACTTAATGGTAGAAGAGTGGACTATGTTAATATAAGAGTGTTGTATATATACCATATTTTTATCCTAGGTATTCAAATGCTTTTGATTATAACCCCTCAAAAGTTACACCAAAATCTTCTGACTACTTTTTTTCCCATCTGTCTAACAATGGAATGTTGTAGACCTGTTCAACTTCATGTCCATCTTCTCCCACAATGTAAAAAAAAAATGCACTAATAAATATCATGTCCTTGTCTGAAACGATGCTCCTTGATATCCCATAGTACACTCGGTCCTATCCAAAGAACAATTTTGCTACTTCTTTCTCATTTATGGTCTTCTTATAGAGCATCAAAACATACTTATTGTTCAAGCTTTCAACCACCACAAATAGGTAGTCATGTTCCTTCTTGGTTGTTGGTAAACCTCCCACAAAGTCCATTGAAATGCTTTCCCGGGGATGCATGAGTACATGTAAGGGATGATATAGAACCTATTTCTTGCTACTAGCCTTGTTGGTACAACAAAGCATGCATCCTCTTATGAACCTAGCTACATGCTCTTGCATGTTGGGTCAATACACATACCTCTATATGATAGCCACTTTATTCCCTACCCCAAATTACCCTACAACCTTGGACGTGTGCACCTCTCTGATTAGATAAAATCACTCACCTTTAGGAACACATAACTTATCCATCTTGTAGAGTAACTCTTCCTGGAGATGGTAGTCAACAATAATGTCACCATCATGCTTGTGCTTTAGGTTTTGCAGCTACTGAAACGCCTCCTTAAATTCCTCATCCTTTGAATATGCCTTTCTATATGCATCATGGGCAAATGGATCCATGTGCATCAGAGTTCCAAAAGTTGTGATATTTAATGTTGGTGGCCTTAAAATCATGTCGTCTAACTTATTTTTGTTTCACTTCTTCTTCTTAATCACTAAATGAAATTGTTTTAAAAACCCCATCCACTTGTAATTATTGATCTATTGTAGATTACATTGGGCATACAATTACTGCAGTGGCTAGTGATTTGTGTGGATTATTTTCTCCTTTCCCATTAAATGGTGCTTCCACTTCTTCACAACTTTCACTAGGGCGTAGAGCTCCTTGTCGTATGTATGGTATTTAAGAACTACCCCATGAAATCCTTAAAAATGGAAGCATACAAGCCTTTCTCTCTGCATCAAGACCACTCCCATAGCATTCCTACTCAAAATAGTCTCCACTTCTAACAACTACTACACTTTTGGTGATGCCAGAATTGGTGCTTGACTAATCATCTTTGTTAGCTCATAAGAGTCCCTCTACTAACCTTCTCTCCAATGGAATCTCTTTCCACTTGTTTTTATAGTGTGGGGTGGAACTACTACCACTGAAAATGAGGTTATGAATTTCTTTAGGTATTGTGCTTCCCCAACGAATAACCTAACCTCAAAAAACATAGTAGGAATCGACCATTTCATGATGGCCTTCATATTAGCAGGTTTTATCTTCATCTCTCCTCCACCTATCACATATCCTAGATACAACAAATACTACTATGAAAACCCACAATTATTGATATTTTCTAAGAGTTGATTCTTCTTTAGTGTCTCCAACGCCTGTGTCAAATGTGTGATGTGCTCCTCCCAAGAAGCATTGTATACTAGTTTATTATCTGAAGAGATAAGAACAAATGAATCTATAAATGGTGTAGTTTATCATTCATTAACCTAACAAATGTAGTTGGCGCATTACATAGGCAAAATGGCATTACTAACCGCTCATACAAACGTTTCCTAGTTTTGAAGTCTGTTTTCTAGGTATCTTCTTATTTGACTTGAACCTAGTGATATCTAGACCTTAAGTCTAGCTTGGTGAAGTATTTTTCTTACTGGAATTGATCCAACTATTCATCTATCATGTTTAGGGGGTACCTTTCCATGAGTGTATTTTTGTTCAATACTCTATAATCAATACACATCCACCAAATCCCATCCTTCTATGGTAGAATGATTATGGGTGACCCACATGGCGATGTAATCAGTTGAATGACACCCTGTTCTTGTAATTACTACAACAATTTCTTCACCTCACTTGCTTATATAACATACAACTATACAACCCAATTTTTAGCAACATGGAGTCTAGCACTAGTTGGATCGTGTGCTCCACTTCTGTCTTGGATGGTAGCACTTCAGGCTCTTGAAACACAACCCTATATTCGTGTAGAAAATATTTCAATTGTTGTTTTAATTTCTTATTAAACCCCTCTAGGGATGACTTGCCTCTTATAGAATCCTCTTAAGACTAACTTCCCTTTAAAAATAATAAAACATACTTCATGTTGGAACTGGTCAATTCTTGGATTGATTGACACTTACCAAACAAATTTTCAAATTGCATTTATTCACTTTTACGGTGACCGATTTTGCATCCTTGATGAGATAGTACTGGTTGGCTCTCGACATGAATACTTCATCTCCCATTTACATGTATGGACTTCCAAACATGACTCCACATCCATCGAGGGGAACTACAACTAGTTCTACTTCATAAATGAAATCAGCGCTGATGGTGAATATAATTTTGCACTATTTTTTTACCTTCAACTTTGCATCCTTATTTACCCATGGAAATGGATATGGAATCAGATGACCACAAACTTCCAATCCTACTTTATTGATCAGCTCTACTGCAATGAAATTCACTTGCAATCCTGAGCCAAACAGAGCACTAATATTTATCCTCTTCAGCTGTATCTTCTTGTGAAAGAGTTTAGTGGGTTATTGTGAATGAGATCAAAGAGTTAAGCTCTAATTCTTTCATACAAAAACAAATACATTCAACACTTGTAGATGATGAGATGAAGATCAAAAGATCATACCTGATATCCTCATAGGTCAATGGAATCTTTCTAGTCTTATGTAGAGGAACCCCACTTAGACTTCAAGATCTCGTTCCACCTAAAATAAAACAAGACCCTACACACAACACCACTAAACAAGTAAACAATGGCCTTTCTTGAGAGGACCTACTAACTTAAAACCAACATATACAAGCATAAAACACATTTTAAAAATGGATATAGAAAAGTAACATATGTCTATTAATCCAAAATGATAATACATAAGGTGTCTATTTCCAAATAAGAGAGGACCCTCCCCCAACTTGCAACTTGGTCTCCTTCTTCCAATGCAGTAGAGCTCCTACACTATAATATGGATAGTCCCTCCTCCCATATTTCCTATTGGTGATTATATAGGTTCATTCTATCCTCTAGGAGGATGTATCTAGACACCTAGTTTCTCAAGAAGTTAGGAAAATTATACAATAATAGACCTCTAGCGAGCTCAAGCAAAAGTGGCTCAAGTTGATATCCTTCGGAATAACAAGCTATAGAAACATTTACCACAATTATGAGATTTTTCTCAATTATCTCAATTATGAAATAATTTTTATGTCACAATTGTAAAAATTTGACAAACTGACTATGCGAAATAATTCAATCATGTAATTCCACCCTCTTAACATGGAATCAATATCACATAAGTAAAATAAAAAGTGAAAGGTGATGCATTCTAGCCAGCAACTGAGGTAAGTTGAACTTTGGTTTCTCTCACTATAATGGAGTGGAAAATAGGGTTATAATAGACCCCCTAATGCATGAGGTCAAAATAGGAACTGATGGATGAAATGTGGTACATCGAAAATCAAAGCTCAAAATGGGAGGAAGGAGCCACGACTATGAAGTTGGATTAGAGGAACTCAAGTGTTGGAGTCTCAACTTTGTTGATAACATCCTCAAGGCAAGTGTACCCATCCTCAGTGATAAAGAGATACTGAACATAGTTTCCAAACATACACTATGGATCTATGACATGAAATTCTAAGACATGGCCATGAACAATACACAGGGGATCCATGTGACACATAAGAAGGATCATAGCCACCACCAAATATAGTGTGGATCTACGTCACTATATACATTAGTAGGACAATGGAAACATAAAAGACAAAAGGTGCCCCAGGAAGTGTGTCATATAAGAGTGACATGTCCCTAAGCCAAGGTCTTTGACATAACCCAATGGTGCAAATGTACAACATGTGAATAGATATGATGATGTTGAACATGGTAGAAATTGTTTGATTATTGGTAAATGAGGTATACCATTAATAGATGTGAGGGGACCCACAAATGAAGACAATGGACCCCAAGGTACCTACCATAGTCGAGTAAGTGTGAATATATGAGATGACATTAAACACAATGTGGACTCTACTGATCGGGAGTCAATTATGTAAAATCAATGTTGATCATAAGGAAGCTTACCACTGAGGATTGTAAGCTCCAATGTACTATTGGTTGCTAGATCAAACTCCTAGATAATGAGCTGATGTCAATAGGAGAAGATCTATTAAAGGGGTTCCTTGATGTATCCCCCATCAATTGACATGGAATAGACCAAGATGATTTCAGTGGATGAAGCTATGAAGTTATGAAGTAAAACTAACACATGGATGGCCAACTTAAAGGGCCAACATACAACTACAGATGTTTGGCACTAGATGAGACTTCCCTTGAACACATGAAGGCATGACACAAAAACGACTTGGGAGAATGACTAATGAGCACCACATGAGATCATACAACAACATAGGAGGCATTGAAGCATGCTCCATAGTGACTGGAAGAGTAATCAGCTAGAGGATTAGAGAGACTCATATGATGGTATGACTGCTAGGAAAGCTAGAATCAAACTATAAGATAATGATGTAGAGAGGTGCCATGTTCAAGAGAAACATGACTAACACTGCCATTTTGATGACTAACAAAAATAAATGGTCCTATGCCATTTTCTCTTTTTAGTCTCCTTCATGGTTTAATGAGCATGAAACAGAAGAAAAGTATGCCCAATAGGTTACTTTCGTAAGGTTTAACAAAGATGAAAAAGAGATAAAAATACACTCATACCCTTTTCATAGTTTAACAAGATTTGAGAATGGAAAATAGATCACTCAGTGGCTTTAAATTTACATAACAAGGAGGAAAGGATTGAAGTAACTCGATGTTTTCATTTAGGTTTTACAAGAATGAAAAGATAGAAAAATAATCTTGGGATTTTCATAAGTTTAATAATTCATGAAAAGGGGACCAAAATGAACTCAACACTTTCATTGATTAACAAGGATGAAAACAAGTTAAAAAGGAGCTCGGTGTCGTTAAATTTTTAATAAGCATAAGAAGGACATTAAGGAAGCTCATCTTAGAGGAAAAAGTGGTATAAAAGGTAGAAACTAATTTTACTATGATGGAACGACACAAAACATAAGAAGACATATAGGCTAGCAAATAAAACCACTCATTGTAGTGGTTCCTCCAAGAAAGGGTAAGACACTGAGTGAAAGGGGATGATAGGCCAAGTAGATGATGAAAATTGAATGATAAAAGCAAGGATATTCAAGCAGAAATAGGCTAAAAAAATGTGGCAATCACAAGGGTAAAGTGTTTAATCCTCTTATGGTAAGACCAAAAATATGACAAAGAAGAGGACATGAGGCGCAGATTCTAGGTCATGGTGGGCCAAAAGGAGGGATTCCAAGAAGGAAATAAATGACATGATGCATGGACACCATTAAAACAAAGAGGTGATAATCTAGGGTATCCATGATCAATTAGGCTCTGGCACCAAGCTACAAGGTGTATAAAAGAGAGAGGCTAATGTCGCAAGTTGACAAGGTCATACTTAAGGCACAATGATGGCCCTAATGGTCAATAATGAAACAATAATGGTGATATCTGAAATACCCATATATGCTAAGTTCAAGAGAAACTCACCTAAGTTACAATGGATGTCAAAATAGAAACACCACCCTTAGCCTGTAAAATCCATCCAGAAAGACTAGATCCATAGTTAAATCACATAATGAAAGAGATAAAACATGGGTTATGTAACAACCCTTGTGAAAATTCCATGTAATAAAAGTAAATAAAGGTAAAATAATAACCACGGATGATGGGATACTTATTCCAAGCTGAATATTGGGAAACATCCTAGTGATGGGGATCACATGTGATTTTCTATGGCTAAGGAAATTGGCAAAGGCAATGGCTAAGGCTTTGGAAATGAAAAATGGCATTTTTAGCACATTTATTTATGAAAATAATGGAAATTGGGAGAAAAGGCAGGTGAAAGGTCACAGGTTTCATGGGAGTAAATTGAAGGAAAATAATGGAAAATGAAGAAAATAGAGGCCTCATTTATAAAAGGGCTTCTCAAGATCAGTTGGTAACCTTTTGCCAGTTCAGTTTTGGAGCTCACTCATTATTCTCTCTCTCTCTCATACTCTTGGAGATTTAAAGTTTTCTTGGAGCATTCTTGGAGGGTGTGGCATACTTGGAATCTTAGAGCAAGAAGGCAAAGGAAGAGTAGGAAAGTGCAAAAGCGTATCGAGATCAGTAGCTACATCATATTTGCTTGCAGGTACTGAGTTACATGTATGATTTTTTCACTAGTTTTGGCATGCATGGCTTATGCACATGTATTATTAGTTGTGATCTGTCATTGGCATGGGTGACGGCTAAGATTGAAAGTGGATTGCCTAGCCTTGCCATTTCCTGGATAGCCATGGTGATTGTGGGTTTACTTTCATTGTTTGTTTTTGGTTGGTTCCATGTTTCCTTAGCTTGGGTGGAGTTACTCGTCCTAGAAGCCATGGTTGGAAAAATTCTCTAGAAACCCTATAATAGCTTGGGTTGAGTTACTAGTCTTGCAAGCCTTGGTTGGACAAACACTCTGGAAGCCCTTGGTGGGTTGAGTTACTAGTCCTAGAATTCCTGGTTGGACGAACTCTTTGAAAGCCCTATATAAGTTGTGGGTTGAGTTAGTAGTCTTGGAATCATTGGTTGACAAATGCTCTGGAAGCCCTGGAAGGCTTGGATGGAGACCAATCTAATGATGGTTTTGGTGATGTCTGATCAGGTGGTGGAATAATTATTCGATGGGTTCAGGTGGATGGCATCTGGAAGCCATGGATGACTTTTGATTGATGTGTTCTGTGAGATCCCACATTCATGCTTGGAATATGGCACGGGGGTGAATGTGTTGGCTTAAGGGGTCCTGACTCAAGCTTAGAGTTAGTTGTTCCAACCAATGAAACCACATGTTATTAGCCCTTTCAGCAACACCCTACATAACACAAATTGTAGTCTCACCTGAAGGAGTATGTGGGGATGTAAGAACAAAGTTTCTGCATCCAGAGACTAGTGTGATGGCTTTTGGTACCCTAGATCTTCTTCCACGCAAATCTGTCCTCTCGATATTGCTAGAGCTACTAATTCAGCCATAGTTTCCCTCAACCCTTCACAAGATCAGTCAATTGCATTAATCAGGTCCTAAGAGGGTATGTGTGCTACTTTTTCACACCTAAACAAGTATTATATTATGTTGCTTTTTGTACTTCCTGGACCAATTCCTTTATGGTTGGCCCCTCTACTATGAGTTTCGTAGCCCACTGGGTCAGTTGCATTGTCTTGATATTTTCATGAATATTCTGTGATAGTTGGTTGGCCTCCTTGATCAAGGCTAAAGCCGGTCTCTTAGCAGGGACTTCTTTTTTTGTAGCTCCTGGATCTTCATCCTAATTACCTTGCCTTCCTGCAAGTGTGCAAAGCACTAAACTAGTGCCATCGTCTGCACCATCGTACTGATTTCATCATATTGTTGTTGTGCTTCCTTTATCTCTGTGTTCAACTATTGCAGCTTAGGGTCCTCCTGCAATGTATCCATAGGTCCATTGCATGTTTGAATAGTTGGTTGCAACCCTAAACTATGAAAGCTATTTGACCCATGGACTCTTTTGTAGTTGCACCTCATTGTTCTGAGACTTCTGGTGTTGTAGTTGGTTGAAGCTTGAGTTGGAGTTTAGCTATCTTCATTTAAAACTCAAAAGTGACTCACCTAACCTCATCTTCAGTGTTGTGCACTGTAGTGCTAATTTTATGAGTTTCATTTATCCTATGCATCATCTGAGATATGTAATTCTGGAACGGTTTGACAAGCTTGTTCAATCAATGATTTGAGGTTTGTGCATCAGGCTTGTATTTCCTCTTTTTCCTTTAGCACTCAGGAAGTGTAGTTTATATCCCATGCTCCCTTAAAACTACCTAGAACACTAATACTATCTTGCTACCATATAGTCATTATATAGGGGAAGGATCCCCTGTGTATAGCTTCAGCCTACTTCCATTCACTTTTCCCGGAAAAGATTCACCATTTAGCTTCACAAGATGAACTGTGCCACCCTCAGTAATTTCCTTGACAATATACGATCCTAGCCAATGCATCTGGAATTTTCTGAGAAATTTGGTGAACTTGCTATCATATAACAACAAAAGATCATTTATCTTGAAAGTGGGAAGCTTGATATGGCGATCATGCCATGATTTTTTCGCGTTCCTTTTGCACTTGTTGGTGGAATCCTGCCAAAAATCGGTCTTCCTCTAACTCCATTAGATATGCGATCTGTTCCTCCAAGGCCTCGTGATCTGCCATATCTGGCAGAGTTACTATGCCCAAACTAGGTACAATGTACTCCATAGGCATCACCGCTTTGACCCCATAGACCAATCTGAACAATGTTTTCCTTGTCAGCTTCTTACAAGTTGTCCTATAGGCCCATAATACTGTAGGTAGACACACATCCCAATCATTCCACTATGCGTTACATACCTTTGTCAACATGTTCTCCAAAATTTTGTTAAAATCTTCGACAGTCCCATTTGCCTGCGAGTGATATGGAGTGCTCTTCTGATGGTAGACCTGAAATTCATCTGTCAGTGTGCTAATCATTTCATTTAGAAAGTGTGTTACCCTATCACTCTTTAATACTTTTAGGCATCCAAACTGTGTTAAGATTCATTCAAATAAGAATTTGACTGTCATAGCCCCTATACAATCCTCCACTGGTTATGCTCCCCTGCATTTGGTTAAATATTCGGTGGCAAGGATAATGTAGGGCACACACATTTTCTTTCCAGGGGGCTGGATTGGCCCAATAAAATTGATTGGACATTTCTCAAATACCTGCAAATATACCTGAGGATGTAGACATATTTCATCCCTTCGCGACAATCTGCCAATCCTCTGACATGCATCGCATGCCTTACAGTATGCTTTGGAATTCTTGTGCAATGTTGGCCACTATAATCCTATGCGCAAAATCTTCTGCGTGGTTACCTCTCCTGCATAACGGCCTCTTGCAAATACCCCATGTGCTTTAGCTACAATACTATCACACCCAAATTCTGGCACATATCTCTGCAATATTTCATCTGCCCCCATTTTGTACAAATGACCCACAATTACCAAAAAATCTGTGGTGCAAACTACAAGTTCTCTCTTCTGCTGAGTTGTATATGTTTCATGTTCCATCTCAGTAGTTAAGAATTGAATAATGTCAACAAAATGGTCATCTACTACTTGTACCGTAGAGAGCTGCACATCCTACAACCCTTCCTCTAGATTACTGGGTTGTTCGCCTGATTCAATCCTCAACAGGTAATCTAGACCATTGTTCAACCGACCAAGCTTCAGAATAACTTCAAAATCATATTACTAAAATGATAACAACCACTTACAAATATTCCCCCCCAACACAGGCTTGTTGACCAGGTACTTTAAGGAAGAATGATTTGTATACATCTTGAAATGTCCTCCCAACAGATAATGCCTGAATTTTTGCAGTGCGTAGACCTTGGATAACTCCTCGTGCTCTATCGTTGAATAATTTTTTTCAGCCTTTGATAAGTTCCTACTTGCGAAAGCTATAGGATGGTCTACTTCGCCTTTGCCTGGTTGTGTTAGCCTTTCACTGAGCATAATGCAAGAAGCATCCACATGTACATGAAACTCCTTCTTCCAATTGGGAAATACTAGGATTTCCGCAGTTACCATCTTTTCCTTTAACACATCCAAGGTACGCTAACATTCACCATATCAACATAATGTTGCATCCTTCTTCAACAGTTTTTCCATGGGCGTGGTAATTTGACCACAGGCTTTAATAAATTCTCTATAGTATCCCATGTGTCCCAGTGTCGTGCGCAGTTGTTTCACGTTTCGAGGGGGTTCCAAATTTAAAATAACGTTGATCTTCACAGGATCCGCCATCAACCCCTGCTTACAGACAACTTGACCTAGAAAGATCCCAAAAGTAACGCAGAATATAGATTTTTTCAGATTTAGCACTATCTGGTGTCTTCCACATGTATCCAACATGAGGCGCAGAGTTGCTACATGGTGCTTTACCAATCCAAACATAGTCCAATCATCAAAGTTTACTTCCAAAAACTTATGGATAAATTCTTTGAATTCTGCTATGACGGTGTGGGAAGATATGGCCGTTGTGTTCTTTAATGCAAAAGGCATAACAACGTATTGAAAGAAACCCCACTCTGTCACGAAGGTCGTTTTTCTTTGATCCTCTGGTGCAATATTAATTTGGTGATAACCCAAAACACCATCAGTGAATGCATATGCTTCCTGACTGCCAACATTCTCTAATACTTCATTATTAAATGGTGTCAGAAATGGGTCATGCACGCAGGCATCGTGCAGCTTTTGCAGATCTATGCATATGCAGATTCAACCCTGTTGTTTCTTCTCTTGAACTACCATCAAGCTCACCCAATCAGATTCTTCTACATGCTCAATATTTCCAACTTCCAGCATCTTATCCAGTTCGAGGTGCACCTTTTCCTTATACTTTGGATTCAATCGATAAGTTAGCTTCTTAATAGGCTTTTGATCCAGTTTCAATGTAATCTTCATAATGCCTAAATCTCCAACAATTCCTTTCAAATATGAAAACTTCATGGGAAATAAGTCTTGATACTCGCGCAATAGCTCAACTACTTTATAAATCATATCTTTGTCTGAATAATCCCCTATTTAGCGAACTTGGGTTCATTTTCAGACCCAATGTTTACCTGTCAAGTTTTCAGAGGATCTAATATATCTAGGTTCACTACCACTGATCCATCGACATCGCACTAACCTTCAGTCTCTCAGATGGTGTTGGGCTAATTTATTAACACAAATTAGCACAAGTATTTCATTATCAATCCAGGTTTGTAAAACTTGGAGGCATGTCCAAAATGTATGCATATCAGATGTAGTCAAGGTTAGAAGATAAAATATGAAGAAATAAGGAAATACATATTGTAAATATAAATCTAACTAAATAATTTCTAATTCACTGATGCAATATATGTGAGATGAAGTGGCTTCTAACTTAGGAGATCCATTTATGTCCTTTTTCTAAAATATTATTTGATGAATAGAAATCAAAAACCATTAATTGGCAACAGCTTAAGATGCACAAATAAATAATGAAAGAGACTCCTAACATAGGAGATCATTGATATTCCTCATCACAAATTCATTCATCATAATAATATTTTTAGAAAATTGGAATTACATAAAACTACTCGAAAGCAAGAAAGATGAACTCTAGTTTTTATTCATTAGTCCAATAGAAGGAGGGTTCAACTTGAACACTAGATTGTCCCTTCATATAAAGATGATAAATAAACCAACATTCATCAGCAAACATAAATCATCATACCTCAAATCAAGTAAGCAAATCTGAAGCAAAATAAGTAAACAAATATGAAGCAATTAGTTTATGAAAATAAAGCTAGTTTAAAATGAAGTGTACTGAGCTTAGAGTGTGGGCCTTCCACCCTTGCTTTGCACACTTGAATAGATTATCGCCTACAGCAAATTTAGTCAATCATCCACACCATTGAACAAAAAAATGAAGGTAGAATAGGTTCCTCAAATTAACTTCAAATATTCATATGTCTTAACATAAAATTATACAAATTCAACATGCATAAGCCTTTAAAGTTTTGGCTTAAATAGAATATTATGAAACAAACTGATCTAAA
This sequence comes from Pinus taeda, assembly GCA_000404065.3. NCBI lineage: Eukaryota > Viridiplantae > Streptophyta > Pinopsida > Pinales > Pinaceae > Pinus > Pinus taeda. The sequence goes on along the minus strand of APFE030910207.1, from coordinate 38,323 downwards.
GTATTTCTAACAAATATATCTATCCATATCCACCTATCCAAGTCAAACTCATCCAACCTATCACTAAAAATATGGAAAATCCCATGAAATCATAAAATTGCCCTATTTAATAGGGATTTTTTGAATGATTGGTCGTGTTTGACCAGCTTTGACCGGGCTTGATTAAGATTGGTTTGACTGAACCAATAGGATTTGTTTCATTCTTAGTTTCCAACATTTCCATAAATGTATCCAGCTCGTGCCCAAGTGTCTTTCAAATATCACATCCATATAACTATTACGAAATTTCTGATTCTGTCCAAAAATGCATTTGAAATTCATTTTGCATAAAACTTCTAAAAATTGAAAAATTAAACTTACATACCTGAATATGGATAAATACATCAAAATGAGATGGATGTGATGGAAAATGGATGAAAAATATAGAAATTAATTATGTTTTCTTAAGCAAAATTGGACCAAAAATGAGGGCCAACATCTCCACCTTGCTGATTCACAAGCATGTCCTCATGCCTGCTTCTTCCTCTTGGATCTTCTGACCTCTGTTGTAAATCCTATGCATGACCCTGATGCTTCCTACTCTGCTGCCTCTAAAATATAATCTATTCCCTTACTGTATTCTTCCCTATAAATAGTAGCTTTCACCTTCTGTTTCTCATATTTGTTTTTCCACATGTTTTTATCTTTAAGCCACTTGAAAGCCTGTTTGAAAAGTAGATCATTCTTTCTCTTCAATTTCCCTATATCCTCATTTATTTTTTCATTCTCCCTCACTAACTTTGCATTATTTTTCTTGTATGCTTTATTTTATTTCTTCAAGTGCTTTTCCAAGATTTTTTTTATTTCTAACTTGTCTGTCAATTCTTTTATCTTACTCAAGTGAATTTTTTTTCTAATTCCTATGTATCTTTTGCAAAAGATGTTGCCTCTACATTATCAAAGTACGAGTCTTTCTCTAAAGCTTCTTTCTCCAATCCTTCAATTATGTCTTCTACTTGTTTCTTTGTAGAAAGTGTTTCTACAATCTATACTTCTTGGTCCTTACTAGTTGTTTTTGTTGGGCTCTTTCTCCCATGCCGCCTAGGAGTGGATATGAAGGATGTTTCCTTATCAATCATGACAATGTTGTTTTGCTTCTTAGCCCTGGTTCTTGGATAGAGTGGTAAATTCATGATGCCTCTGGTTTCCCGATCTGTTTTGTATTATTCTTCTATGACCTGCTCTTCATGTTGGTTTTGGATTAAAAACTCTTTCCAGATTATACCCTGATTTCTTACTTGATACTCTACAAAAAAAATTATTAGTCCCTGATGGTAGACTTGAGCTTCTTTTGGTTTATTCTCATTTTTCACTGACTCTATCATCTTGATGAGATTTCGGGAGAAGAAATATGATAAGTTTATTTTGACTTATCCTTTAAAGTGTTGGAGTAGCCTGACATGGTACAAATGTGCCACACTATGTCCTCTATCAGATGTGAAGAATTTTTGAATGATAAAAACTAACTCTCCCCATGGCTCGTTGAACCATTCCCTATGTATGCCTTTAGTTTTGTCAAATACTCCCTTCCTATTCTTCTCTAAAAAGAAAATCCATGCTTTTTCCTTGAAGTGTAGACCTTTGTGATAGTTTTCTCCTATCAATGGAAGATCTAATGCTTGGGAGATGTATTTTGGAGTCAATGGAATGATCAAGTTCCCTACCATATTTTGATCTTGGGCATAGTTGTTTACAAACTCCCTGATTATACTCTCACTATGCCCATTAAACCTCTGAAGAAAACTTATAATCCCAGCTTGATATAATTTTTCTATTGTTTCCTTCTTCCACTGCTCAATCTAAAAATTTTCTCCTATTCTTGTGGCCATGTTTTCTAAAAACCAATTGTTATATCCCTCTACTTCCATTAGCCTCATTTTTGAAAATGAAAATAACAATCATTCATGCATAGAGATCTTTTTGATTCAGCTATACATTGTAGTAGACGGGCTTACCCTTCTCCTGATACTCTTTAGCAACAATAAAATCAAGCTTGCTTAATCTCTATCTCATTACAATAATAAGTCACTATTCTTTTAAAAAAAATTCTCTTTGTTGATGAAAAACAAAAACAAACATCCTTCTTATTCTTTGATGCAAAAAAAAAACTCTGTTCTGATCTCTTTCACCCAAAACTATGCTCTGTCCATATAAATGAAATGTTCTTGTTATGCATATCATTCATTATATTCATTCTTTACGGGAAAATAAATCGAAAAGAGAAACTCTTTTTTGATTTTGAATTTTTTTTTATAATAAAAAGAAAAAGCCATGCCATAGCCTCTCCTTTTGATTTTCATTTCTATAACTTTTTCCTATGGTTAACAAGTTCATTTATATGTCAAACTGAAGTTGTTTTCGATTTCACTATTTGTGCAATCAATTCCATTGTTTTTGTAATCAAACTATAACTAACTCACTGTGTATTAAATACTTTGTTTCATCAACCAACTCGGCTAATACATGTGCTTATGCAATCAAACTACAACTTATCACTTTGTTTCATTAATCAACCTGGTGAAAACATGTGTTAATGCAATCAAACTACATCTAACACTCTGTTTCATCAACCAACTTCGACAATTTTATGGGCAAACATGGAGGATTTGAATCGATTTACCTACTTGCAATGGAATGACGTGATTCCCTCTGTGTCGTGGCTCAATCAATTTGTGTTTCATAATGTTTTCTACTGTTAAACTTCATTCAAAAACCTTATGTCTCTACTGGTGGCAGAGTCTTAATGTATGACAATAATGACAAATCGTATACAGTGTTTGATGCACTATCTTATGTCTTGAAGTCAAACTTGTGTTTGCATTTAAAAATCCTGAGATTTCCTCATCAAAACATCCGATAAATTTATTGAAAGAAATTGATTTTTTCTCTTACTTTCTTACTTACGAGATCTTCCTCAGTTAATTCCGTTTGCTTTTACATGACTGCTAGTTTTCTCGGCTTATCCCTTAATCTACTCCACTTATTATTCTTATATCTCTGATTCTCCACTGTTATATTTCTCACTTTCCTCCTCTCGGATTGATTTCCTCTGTTTTTGTGTTTTATTTGTCAAACAATTCTCCTCTGGATCTCGAATGTGTGTTACTAGCTTATACAACACTCATCATTCTCCCTGAACCTGAAAATGGCTATGATGGTGGAGAGAAAGTAATTTTTATAGAGGTCTGTGTGTAAAAATGGCAAAGGTGCAGTGTATAAGTTCTGGTTGAATGCAAAAACTCATGGTGTTGCTTTTAGTTGAAATGTTTATTGTTGTGTTTTCAAATTTTGGTTGACCATTCTCACATGCTTCAACATCTGACTGCTCCCCTTCGTGGTTGTCCTGCATTCCTTCATGGTTGTCCTACGTACCTAACAACAGTGCTTACCTCCACATATTGGATTGTCATTACCTTAACCTTTGACAGTTGTTTACTCATACTACCGTATAGTCAGCCTACCATACATTTCATTTCCATCGGATCATATTATTATTCCATTCCATACTTTAATCATGGTGCATTGTGGTTTGATCATCACGCCTTTGAAATTCATTATATTTCTATTGCATGGCCTTATGCTCATTAAACTTCATCATACCTCCACTTAATATCCATTCCCCACATCTTATGCCTCTGAAACATTTTCATAATGTTTGTTTTTATTGCATTATGGAATCACATTATTCGTTTCATTGTGTCATGATAAACTTACACTCCATAGCATCATATTTGTTTTATGTGCTTTTGATTACAACTCATTGAAATGAATTATTTCAATTTCCTTTGACTTGTATTATATCATAATGCGCACATATCAATATATGTAATTTAATTTTAAAATGACCATGTTAAGGTCATATTTAAAATTAAATTTATGATACAAACTTGTGTATGGTTTTGTAGGTCTATGGTTTTATTATTGGACCCTATATTCTAATCCATTTTCTTTTCAAGATAAAAATACTTAAGGTTAATATGATGTGTATATGGAATATGAAATGAATATGTGGTATTTAGAGTATGTTTATGGAATTAAATGGGTAGAATAATAGGTATGGAGATGAATATATATGAATAGGATAATAGGAATATAATGGGTAGAATAATGAAGGTAGTGAAATGTAGGTAAAATATGCATGTCAGGTACTAAATTAATCTCAACAATCTCTAAAAAAAAATAAAAAAATAAAAAACTGAAATTTCAAGAGAAAAAACATTTTTACTCATTGTACTTTACTCCCTAATATTATTTGATGATGTCTTTTTGTCATATAATAGGTAAAAATGTCTTTAATGGATCATCTAGGATAGATTGAAATGCAGACTTTATTTCTGCTTCATGTCCTTACATTCATCATTGATTCAGGATCATTGATTGTTGATGTCCTTCAAGTCCCTTCCGCAATTGGTGCTTGATGATTCAGGTCCCTTCTGTCATGTATATTTTTTATGCAGTATTTGTCATATAATACATGTTTCTTCTAAAATTTCAGGTCCCTTGTGCACAATGTTTCCAATAATGTTTCAGGTTCCTTCTGCAATACAATTCAAGTTCCTTCTTCAATTCACCTGCTCAAACTTTTAGCTACTCAAACTAAGTTTCTTTTGCAACTTCCCCCTTGCTCGTGTGAAAACTTTTCCTCAAGTCTTGTAATCTAAACGAGGGTGCATTCCACAAAATCAAATTGTTGTCAGAGTTAGACAAACTTTGTGAATTTGTGGAGGCCAAACTAGTTGGTTTTCCTTCATGAATTTGTGTTTGGTTTGTGCCAGTTGCTTGGTTTTCACAATAAAACCCTTATATATGTATGTATGTATGTATGTATGTATGTATGTATGTATGTATGTATGTATGTATGTATGTATGTATATTCTTCTTCTTCTAGAATAATGGAAGGCATATTGCTATGTTGTTGCATTACTTCTAGATCAGTATCTTTTGAAATTTGTTTCATAAAATCTTCTTTATTGATAAGCCTATTGTAGACTTTAAGCCTATGTCTGTTAACTACAAATGAAGTAGATTTTTAATCAATTGTTTTTGTCTTAACAACTCCATTATAAAAGATCTCTTCTATCTTATATGGCCCCAGCCAATGAGTTGTGAACTTTGCCTTGAAATCTTTGTATTTGGATTCAAACAATAATTCCCAGTCTCCTTTGTTGAATGTTTTCTTCTTGATGAATCAATCATACCATTTCATCCTTTGCTGTTGCACAAGAGTTGTGTGTTCCACTGCTTATTGTGTCTATTCATCCACTTGATTCAATTCCATTACTCGTTTTTGTTGTGCTTCAGATAATTCCAGTCCTAACTTTACTGCTAACTTGAATGTGTGTATTTGAAATTCTATGGGTAACGTGACTTCTTTTCCATACACTAACTGATATGGACTGAACTGAGATGCATTTTTCCATGTTATTCTATATACTGATAGTGCATCTCTTAACTTCTCTGACCAGTCCTTTCTATTCATTTGTATTGTCTTTGTCATGATATTTTCCAGGACTTTGTTTGTCGACTCCACTTGTTTGTTTGCTTGAGGATGGTAAAGTGTTGATTTTCTGTGTTTGATCTTGTACTTCTTTGTAAGATCATGAACAAGCTTGGAAGTGAATTGTGTGCCTTGGTCAGTTACAATTGTCTTGGTACTCTGAATCTGACAAATATTACCTCAAAGAGGAATGTCACGACTATGTTTTATGTTTCTCTTGCTACTGCCTTTACCTCAACCCACTTAGTAACATAATCAGTACATACCAAGATATACTTCTTTCCATTTGAAGGTGGATTTATTGGTCCCACAAAGTCTAGAGCCCATTGCTCAAATGGTTCTATGAGCACTTGTGGCTTAAGTGGCATTTCATCTGATATTATTGGTCTTCCTATTCTTTGGCAACTATCACACCTTTTGACATAGGCTTTGGAATATTTGAATATTGTTGGCCAATAGTAGCCCAATTGTCACACCTTGTAGGTTGTCTTCTTGTCTGCAAAATGACCACCACATGGCTTGTCATGACATGCTTTCAAAATTTCTAATATTTCATCTTCTCTAACACATTTTCTTATTATCATATCAGAGCAAGTATAAAAGAGATCACCATTGACCTAGCTATATCTAGAGGACAAATAGTTTTCTATATCTGTAAACCATGGTGTTTCAACTATTATTACAAATACATGTTCATCTTGGAAATTATCTAAAAGAAGATTTGGATCACCAAGTGTATGAAGCCTTGAAAGGAAATCTGCTACTTGATTGTCTTTACGTGGTTGATCTTGAATTGTAATATTAAATTCCTGCATTAGCAATAGCCATATTGTAATTCTACCATTTGTGATTGCTTTATTCATTAAGTATTTGATTTTTGAATGGTCTGTATGAATGAACACTTGGTAGCCTGTTATGTAATGCCTGAATTTGTTTACTGCATGTACTACAGCTAACATCTCTTTTTCTATGACTGTATAGTTCAATTTTGTTGGTGTTAAGCTTTTACTTATAAAGTATATAACATAATTAAACAAGTCTTATTTTCTGTCCAAGTGATGCACCTATAGCTCTATCAGATGCATTAGTGGAGATATGAAATGGCAAAGACCAATTCAGTCCTCGAAGAATGGGGGCAATTGATATTTTTTTTTTCAATAATTGAAATGCATTTTGATAATGATTTGTCCATTGGAATTCAACATCTTTTCCAAGTAGCTTGAATAGACGCAGCGCGTTCGCACCTTCAATATTGACCGTCACACCATACAATCATCCCACGGGGATGATTTTCTGTTGATTCACAAATCAGAGTTGAATCAGAGACCATTGCAGCACAGGTCTCCCCATCCTCTCCCCTATCTTTTTCAGTAGAACATTCACATCATACCCTAGATCTGAAATTACCTAGTCCATTTCATAATCGGCTATCTATGTTATTAGCCGCATCTCATATCATGTTCTTTCCATATGCTTACCAATTTTCTAACTGTACGTTGCTCTGTAGGAGTCTTTTCCTTATTGGTGCACTTGTCTATTAAGTCTTGCAATCCTTCCACAACCTCTTTGTGGCGTAGTAACTTCATGCAGGTTTCCAAAAAAGTAGTGAGTATGGAAGGATCAACCTCTTGTGTCACACTGGCCTCTGGTGTCTTTTCTTGGCTTCATGAGGTAGAGGTCTCAATCAAACTCTTCTTTGCTTCCATGAATGTTTCCTTAGCACGATTAAGGTCAAAGGTGACTTATTTGTCAGGAGATTTGTGGAGACATATGTTTTCCTTAGGCTTCTTACCTTTATCTACGCCAATCGTCATACCACTCCTTAGCACAATATTAATGCTATGATCTTCCTCGTGGGGCTTAGCCCTGATCATTTGTAGATTCTGCATAGGCTGTTGAGGTTGTGTTTTATTTTCTTGCATATTACCTATTAGCACCAAGTAGTCCTTTATGGCATGGTCGAATTGTCTACAGTATTGACAAGAAGGGTGTGTAGGATTCAGGAAATCTCATGCCAAGTGGCCCTGCTATCCATAGTTGTAGCAGATAATCTAACCATGACCTCTACTAGGTCCTCGTCCTTGTCCTTGTCCTCGGCCTTGAAAACCCCCACGCACTCCTCCTGCGCCTTCATCTCGAGGTTGATTTTCTTCTTTCATATGGTAAGTAGGGGTTATTTCCATCATTAACTCATAAATTTGACAATCACATTCATCATGGCCTATAGATTTACAAAAATTTCAAAAAAGATGTTGGGGTGTCTAAATGAACTTCTGAAGTAAGTGGAAATTATCCATTGCATGTTGCCCAGTAACTTGACAAATGGCATAGCTCTCGTGCTTGGATGAGCTGGGGCTTCTAGCTTCAGGGGGATTGCCCCCCCGTAATATAATTTGTGTATACTAGACAATGATCTTTATCATTCCTATGACCCTTGCACTTCAAGCACCAAACCTCCGTGCATACTTATGGCTTAGTCTCCCTTTATTTCTTTAAACTTTGTAGTTCTAGGTGTAGGCTCTCCAACTGTGAGTGGATCTATTATACCCTTGAGTTTGAATCCTTAATAGGTGATGTGTGCAGCCTCATCACGGTCTCCAAGGCTTCTACTTGCATTGCTATGTTCTGCTGTGACAGAGGTATTCTTATGTGCGATAAAAGCGACATTATAAACCAATCACAATGCTGGGTATCAGAGATTTGCATGTTAGCCTACCTGATCTGGCACTTCAACCTATGATAAAAGTCCCAAGGTGTCTCATCAACTCTCATTCAAATCTCCTTAAATTCAATTACTGACTGCAACTCAAATTTAGGCTTACTAAATTCTTTGTTCATAGTTGTCTAAGTCTCTACTAACGATGCATGAGGATTATCAGCAAAATACTTAATGTACCAGGTTAGTGCGTAATCCTGCAAAGCGATAACCAACTGCACCATCTTTATATTATCATCAATGATTTGTTGTGTTTCCCATACAGTGTTCGCAACAAACCAGAATTGCTCTAGGTCTTCACTTCCTATTCCTTTGAAGATCGACATCTTCATTACGTTGGTCATGATGAATGGTGGAGGTGGGGTCTGAGGTGTAGGTGAAGGTGTATGTGGTGGGGGTGGATGTGGAGGTGGAGTGGATGGATGAGATATCCTTAGAATACATTATGTTATTAACTAAATAGCACTTCATGGTGCAGTCAGCACCACCCCTTGATTGTTGCTTGAGGGAGGTTCAAACAACGGACTATACTATGGACCTAATCCGTTACCTCTGAATAATCTACCATTTCATGTAGCTCGGAACATTAAGGTAATGGAATTACCCACTTTTCACATAAAATCATTTTAATCCAAGTATTCAATAACCTTAAATACATACCTCACAGTCCCTTGAAGAATCTTTGCTCTTCTTCTCTATAGCTAATTGAGGTATCAACTGTAAATTCAGTAATGAACCCTCACATAATTCGATCAAGCCAATGATCTATAGCCCACATGATATTGTTTTCAGGTGCCTCTAGTGGTCGCACCAATTTTGGAGTCCACACTATAGGATTACCGAGTTTCCACCATCCTTGATTGTCTGCCAATTTAGCTAACCACTGATATGATTCAATTAGGAAAGTGAAAAAGAAAAGTTTGTGTACCTCTGTATATAGATACCTATTCAACCAATTTTCCTTTGATAGGCATTGATTCCTATTTCCTTGAGCTACAAACTCATGAATATTTTGATGTAACCACTTTTCAATCTCTTTCTTAGTCGGATTCTAATGATGCGACATCACACATCTCTTTAAGATCCCGGTCTCAGAATCGGAACCATTTGTTGGCTTAAGGGGTCTTGCCCTGGTTCAGAGTTAGTTGTGCCAACCAACAAAACCCTACACTACTAGCCCTTTACATAATAAGCTGTGTAGCTCATATTGCAGTCTCATCCAAAGCAATATGGGGGGATGCAAGAACCAATTTTCTACATCGAGAGACTAGTGTGATGTCTTTCAGTACCCTATATTTTCTTCCACGTAGATATATCCTTCTGATATCACTAGAGCTCCTAATTCATCCCTAGTTTCCCTAAACTCTATGTGGGATCAATCAATTCCATTAATCAAGTCCTAACAAGGTTTGTCTGCTACTTTCGCACACCTGAACAAGTCTTCTAAGGTTCCTGGTATCTAGGTCTACTATCGGCAGATCTATCTCCCTTATCTGAAACTAACTCAGTTGAGATCTATAACTTCGCGAACATTATTCAATCATCTTATTAAGCATAAACATATTCAATTAACACAATTTACATAGGTAATACACATTAATTTAAGGAAACAATATTTAGAGCGAGATAAATAGATAAACAAATGAACCACAGATGCAAGTATTTCCAACCCAAAATCAGTCTTTATTAATCAAAATTAGTTCGTTAGAGATTTCAACTACCCTGCACGCTCAGCTGCAGGGGTCCACACACTTAGTCGTGCACTCTCTAGGCCTCCACGCACTTAGCTGTGAAGCCTTTCCTTCACTACCTGATAGGAAAACACCTTCCTGTCTACCAAACCCTTACAGCATCATTTATTCCTTCATTTATCTATTCTTATCTATTCCCCATTAAAATTTATCTAAGACATGCTATGATTCCACTGTTTATAGCTTTTCTAATATAATACCATGGCCCACAGCTCATGGGTGAGTCTTCAAAATCGAACAAATAAGGGGCTAAGACACCTTAGACTCTTATTTATCCGTGCACTTGACATCCACATTTCGTGGAGACTTTACATATTTTACAAAAAACTTTACAAAAAATGACTAAATTACTTCAATTCTAGTCCTGAGGACCGCATCCCAATGGAATGCCTAAAGAGAGATTTCTCTCAGCCATTCTTTGGTCGGGTGGAACGTGGAAGTCCCATCCCCAGTTTGGATTTTGCATCATTAATGAAAGGTTATTTCTCCTTGTATTTTCTATGATGATTTTGATGAATTATATGTGGTCTATATGGTTGTAATTTCATGATTATTTCTACTACCATTATGTTGGTTATGTGTGTTTTATGACAATATCTATTTATGGATTTCACTATGTTTTTACTTGTAACTGAATCATCAATGTATCTATGACCTAATGGATGGAAAGGAAGTTTATGTATTGAGACATCAATGGTTCTTAGACATTCTAAGCTAAGTATGAGACCCCTATGCTCAGAACTATTATTTACACCTATAGATTACATATTCGTGATATATTTGATGAAATGCTTCTCATGACTAGTATGGGTCCAATCAAGGTTTCATTCAAGAATTTTCTTTAGTACTGTGATTTCCATGTTCTTTTACTGCTCTTAAGGTGTCATGAAATTCTGGGTAGTGACCTGGGTTCTTGGCCTAAAAAAATGGATCAAATACTATGAATGTTGGCATAACATTGACAAACTTAGTCTATGGACACTGGGAGGAAAGCCTGTGAGAGTGACTTTAGGTTTCTAGATGTTTTCATGACTATAGCATGTGAGCGACTAAGGCTTATGTTGTCCAAAAGTTCGATGGGACCCAAGGGCAAGCTTTCTAAAATGTTGGATTATTTCTTGAGGGTCGTGAAGCTGATGTTGAATGCCTGTATGGTGCGTTTCCATCGGTTCCACTTCCTTAATGTGACTTAGGTGATTGAATCATATCATAGTGGCCTCCCATTGCATGTTTACCCCCATCTGGCTAGTTGCTTGGGTAGATGTGGGAGGAGGGTGTTATAGAGTGGTATTAGACAATTGTTCACCCCTTCAACTGGATGGGCTATGTGTTGGTCATGCATGTGTGTCTCTCACACTTGCATTCCATGTGCTTGTTGCATTTACATGATGTTATTCATGGATGTAGTGATGTCATCATGTGAAACTTGAGGTTGTTATTGTGGAATGTAGCATTGTGAGTGTTGGACTAGCTACATGTCAACTTATGTCACTTACATGCATCGTTGTAGTATGTTTGGTTGCAATATTGCTTGTTGGTTACATTCTTCTATGATTGGTTGCATGTATCACTCTTAGAGGTTCGATTTCTAGTATTTTTCATTCATGCTTGATAATATGTGTTTATGTATATGTGTGGATGGTTATGGATCACCTATGCATGTTCATGTTTGCTTGTGGTCAATTGTATAGTGATGTAACGATGGTAGTTGTCATGCATGAGGTTGTGGTGTGTGTTTTTGTCGAGGTCATTCATTGATGACTAGACCCTAGCTAGAATGACGATTGCATGGTTATGCTATAAATGTATCAGAATGATTTGTTTATTTTGTAGACAAGGTATCCTCCTTGAGCTATACTAAGGTACGTTGTTTTATGGTGATTTGGTTTAGCTGACATGATATACCTTGCCAGAAGAAATATCAAATGGCTAGCAAGATGGTTGACTAAAAGACTCTCCCTATGAATCAGAAGAGAAGTATGGTGTTGGGAACTCTTCCAACTTGGCAGTGACACTGAGAAGTTTAAAGGAAGAAATAAGGAGTTGTAAGGAAGATAATGACATAATCATACAGGCACAGGAAAAGTTGCAGAGGTAAATGTAGTCATACTTCAGATCTTGTCAGATTTCCAGCAATAAGAACCACCTCAAATCAGCCATAAGTAGGAGGATAGAACTAATGGGGAATATGGTAGTAGATCGCATGGTGTTCACACATCAAATAGAGATGACACAGCCAAAGATGGTAGATTTTTGGACACTCTAGGTAGGAGATGGGATAGACACATGTATGATTCTAGTTTTGGTTCAGATAAGCACTATGATTGTCATCGGTATCATCCTTACAGGAGGAGTGATAAGGGGTATTTTCCATATCAGTTTAAGAACGAAAAGCTACCTACTTTTGATGGAGAGGGAAATAAATTACATGATGCAGAGGCATGGTTGCTAGGCATGAAGAAGTTCTACATATTACATGAGTACTTAGAGAACATGAAAGCTAGAGTGGCTACATTCTGTCTCAAAGGAAAAGCAGACATTTGGTGGGACGACGTGAAGAATGTCAGAGGTATAAATGAGGAATACTTGAATTGAAGTTAGTTTGAATGGATATTCAAGAAGTACATATCAAAGAGATACTTTGATGACAAGGAAAAGGAATTCTATGAGCTAAAGATGGGATCCGTGATAGATGATGAGTACACTAGTAGATTGTTGGAGTTGCTAAGGTATGTGCCTTACCTCAAGGAGGATAAGCCTAAGATTCAGAGATTCGTTAGTGGATTGCCTATTGCATTCAAAGATAGGATTGAGTTTGATGAACCTAGATCATTGTAGCAGGCCACGTGGAAGCTAAAGAATTTCTATGAACAATCGAAGTGGAGGACTGAGACTAATCCATATTGGAGAGGTAGTATGAAGAACAAAGGCAAATGGGACAACAAGCGAGTAAGACCACAGGATAAAAGTAACAAGGAAAATGTTCCACCACCTAAAAAGTTCAATATATCAGATAGAGAACATGGAATCTAATCAAGAGAACAGAACAAGGAGACAGGTTGAAAACCCATAGAGTGTTGGATTTGTGGCAAGGATCACCACAGGAGATATTGTCTACGGAATCGGGATGGTATACCTTAGATATATAGTTTGGAGGATGCACATAATGTTGGGGATGTTGGTAAGAGTATTCAACATATTTGTGCAGCATTGGATAAGAAACTGCCAGATCATTAGGCACCTATCATTGAGATGGATGGTAATATTTGTGATAAAGTTATTTTTATTTTGACTGACCCTGGATCTAATTATAGCTATGTCGATTATGATTTGGTGGATAAGTGTAGTTTGAGTAAGGAATTGCATGTAGGGTCTTGGTCAGTGTAGTTGGATACAAGTACGAAGAAGCGATTTCATCATTGGGTAAGAGCTTGTGAATTTTATTTGAATGGTATATCTACTGTAGCAGATTTGAATATACTACCATTGGGTTCATACAATATGTTGTTGGGAATGGATTGGTTGTATCTACATAGAACCAAGGTAGTCTATTATGACAAAGCCATTGATTGTCTTGATGAAAATGGGGAACCAAGAGTCTTACAGGGAAATAATAAGGCTACATCAATTAGGATGGTGACATCTATGTAGGCAAAGTGTAGTCACGGGAAAGGGTGTAAGTTATTTGTAGTGCACATTTCTAGTGATAAAGGTAAAGAAGTTGAGGATGCAGATGTTTTGAGAAGATACCTAGTTCTATAGCAGTTCAAGGATGTATTTCCTAAGGAAATTTTAGAGTCTCCACTTCATAGGGAGGTAGACTTTTCTATTGAGTTAGTTCTAGGGGACACTCTACCATCATAAGCACCTCATAGGATGAGCACACATGAGTTGGTAGAGTCAATGTTGGAGCTAAAGGAAATTTTGGACAAGGGGTACATTAGGCCAAGGGTATCACCATGGGCACACCAATATTTGTTTTGAAGAAGAAAGATGGTACTCTTAGATTATGCATTAACTACAGGCAGTTGAACAAAGTGACCATGAAGAACAGGTATCAATTGCTGAGGATTGATGACTTGTTTGATCAGCTGAAGGGAGAAACAATGCTTTCTAAGATCGACTTGAGATCCAGATATCGTTAGGTACACAACAAAGAGGAGGAAATTTACGAGACCACCTTCACAAGCAGGTATGGGCATTATGAGTTTGTTGTAGTTCCATTTGGCTTAACTAATGCTCCAACTACATTTATGTGTTTGATGAATAGTGTGTTGTGTCCGTACTTGGATAATTTTTTTATTGTGTTCATTAATGATGTACTAGTATATTATAAAAATGAGGAAGATCATGTTGAGCATTTAGCAGTAGTGTTGAGGTTTTTGAGAGAACATCAGTTGTATGCTGAGATTAGAAAGCGTAGTTTCTTTCAGACTAAGGTACACTACTTGGGCATGTTGTCTCCAAGGAGGGCATTATGGTAGATCCAGAAAATATAAGGGCCATCATGGAGTGGGTAGCTCCTAAGAATGTGGGTGAGGTGAGATCTTGCATGGGTTTGGCAGGCTACTATAGGAGGTTCATCAAGAACTTCTCATAGATTTCTTATCCTGTCACATGATTGCAGAGGAAAGGTAAGAAGTTCAAATGGAAAGAGGAGTGTGACGCTAGTTTTGAGCAGCTCAAGTAGTTGTTGGTACATGCACCGGTGCTAAAGATTGTAGATCCAAACAAAGAACTTGTAGTATACACAGATACTTGCAAGAGATGACTTGGGGGAGTCCTTATACAAGATAGACAGGTGGCATGTTATGAGTCGAGGAAACTCAATGAGCACGAGAAGAACTATCCCACGCATTAGCTTGAGTTAGCAATGATTATGCATGCACTGAAGATGTGGAGACATTATCTTATGGGAAGAAGGTTAACATTTATGAGTGGTCAAAGTGGTTTGCGATATCTATTTGAGCAACTGAATCTGAATGGTAGGCAGGCTTGGTGGTTGGCTACAATCAATGAACTTGATTTCGAGATCTGATATATCAAAGGTAAATACAATAGAGTTGAATATGCTCTTAGTAGGCGGGTATAGGCAAATCACTTAGCAGCTATGAACTCCTATGGGACAGATCTACAGGATACGATCTTGTGGGGCAGGTCAGCAGGAAGTCAGATATATGGATATTATGCATAGGTTGCAGTAGAGAACAGGTACAGGTACAGGTATAAGTACAAGTGATAGTACAGGTACAGGTAAATGTATAGGTATTGGTACAGGTACAAGTACAGGTGTAGGTGCAAAGGATATGGATTATTTTCTTAAGGAAAATGTATTGGTTTGATTCAAAGATAGGATATATGTACTAGATAGAAGTGAGCTTAAGAAGATGACCTTGAAAGAGTTTCATGTGAAACCTTGTTCAGGTCACCCAAGTTGTCAGAAGACACTAACAACAGTGAAAAGATTTTACTATTAGCTAAATTTGAAGAGGACTGTAGTAGAGTGTGTGGCTAGATGTTTTGATTTTCAGCATGTGAAGGCAGAGTGTAAACATCCAAGTAGACAGAAATAATAGATTGCGATTCCAGAGTGGAAATTGGAGGTCATTTCCATGAACTTCATCACAGGGTTGCTGAGGACAGTGAGACAACATGATTCCATCATTTCCATTGTAGAGAGGTTGACAAAGGTTTCACATTTCATCCCTGTAAAGTCTACATTTTTAGCTAATGATGTAGCACAAGTATTCATCCGAGATGTGGTCAGATTGCATCATCTTTAGAAGAATATTATGTCCGATAGGAATTTGAAGTTCACTTCCAAGTTTTGGAAGGAGTTATTTGTAGGTTTTGGAATAGATTTGGCCTTCAATACAACTTTTCGTCTGTAGACAGATGGAAAGATAGAGAGGGTAAACAAGATGTTGGAGGACATGTTGAGGATGTATGTGATGCATCAATAGCGAAAGTGGGAAGAGTACCTTCCAATGTTTGATTTCTCATACAATAATGGGTATCAAGAATCCTTGAGGATGAGTCTATTTTATGCATTGTGTGGACGAAGCTGTAACACTCCCATTAGTTGGAGTGATCTAGTTAATAGGTTGTTGATTGGACCATACATGTTGGCAGACATGGAGCAAGAAATGCAAGTTATAAAGAAGAAGCTAAAGGAAACATATGATAGGCATAAAAGATATGTAGATTGGAACAGGTTGTTCAAGAAGTTCCATGTTGGAGAATAGATGTACTTGTGCATCAAATCAAAGAAGATCTCCTTACGGATTGGATCATGTGCCAAGTTGGCACCACAGTTTTGTGGACCCTTCAATAGCATTGAGAGGATTGGTCTAGTAGTCTATCGACTTGCACTGCCTCCAGCCATGAAATTCCATGATGTTTTCCATGTGTCATTTCTTAAAACGTATGTTAAAGATGTTGATCATGTGATTTACTAATCTGTATTGCAGGTGGAACTAGATGGAGAATTGCAGCTACAGCCTCAGTGTATATTGCAGAAAAATGTGCTCATGCTTAAGAATCGAGAAATCAAGCAACTTAAAGTGCAATGGAAGCACTTTCGACCCGATGAATCTACATGGGAGATGGCATATCAAATGCGGGCTATGTATCCTTCCCTATTTGCCAGTTGAAGCAAACTAGTTTTGGCTTGGTGTTTTGGTGTGATTTTGGTGTATGCTTTGGTATATGTTTTGATATATGTTTGGTGATGTTGGTCTATGTACATATGTATATGGGTGTAAATAATGCCATGAGCTATGTTATAAAGCTCCAATAAGTGGCATGGGTGTCATTTCATTTGATGTTATGTTGTTATGTTTCATGTTGGTTTGTTTCTTAGCAGGTTGATCATTGTAAATATCACATTGAGCTAAGTTATAAAGCTCCATTCACAGTATATATTACTTAAAGCAGTTTTGTGGTTATAGGTGTTGTTGAACAATGAGGATGGTCTTCCCCTAAGGGGGAGGATTTTGTAATAGCCCTAGTGAAAATTCCATGTAATAAAGTAAATAAAGGCAAAATAATAACCACGGGTGATGGGATACTTATTCCAAGCTAAATGTTGGGAAAAATCCTAGTGATGGGGATCACTTATCATTGTTTATGGCTAAGGAAATTGGCAAAGGCAATGGATAAGGCTTTGGAAAGGAAAAGTGGCATTTTTGGCACTTTAATTTATGAAAATAATGAAAATTAGGAGAAAAGGGAGGTGAAAGGTAACAGGTTGCATGTGAGGAGTAAATTGAAAGAAAATAATGGAAAAGTAAGAAAATACAGGCGTCATTCATAAAATGTCTTATGCGGATCAGCTGGTATCCTTCTGTGAGTTCAATTTGGGTGCTCACCCATTATTCTCTCTCTCTAATACTCTTGGAGATTTAGATTTTTCATGGAGCACTCTTGGAGGGTGTGGCATACTTGGATTCTTGCATCAAGAAGGAAAAGGAAGAGAAGTAAAGTGCAATAGGGCATCAGGATCAACAACTACATCAGATTTTCTTACAGTTACAGAGTTGCATGTATGATTTCTTCACTAGTTTTGGCATGCATGCCTTAAGCACGTGGATTATTGGTTGTGATCTGTTATTGTCATGGAGGATGGTTTGGTTTGATAGTGGATTTCCTAGCATTTCCATTTCATCAATAACCATGGCGATTGTGGGTTTAGTTTCACTATTTGTTTTTGGTTGGTTCTCATGTTTCCTTAGCTTGGGTTGATTTACTAGTCCTAGAAGCCCTACTTGGACAAATTCTCTGGAATCCCTATAATAACTTGGGTTGAGTTACTAGTCCTAGAAGCCTTGGTTGGAAAAATGCTCTGGAAACCCTTGCTGGGTTGAGTTACTATTCCTGGAAGTCCGGGTTGGAAAAACGCCATGGAAGCCTTGTATAAGTTTTGGGTTGAGTTAGTAGTCGTAGAAGCCCTGGTTGGACAAATGTTATGGAAGCCCTATATAAGTTTTGGGTTGAGTTACTAGTCCTAGAATCCTTGGTTGGACAAATTCTCTAAAAGCCCTAGAAGTCTTGGATGGAGACCAATCTGATGATGGTTTTGGTGATGTCCGACTGGGTGGTGGAATCACTGTTTGATGGGTTGAACTGGATGACTTCTAGAATCCTTGGATGAGTTTTGATTGATGTGTTCTATGATATCCCGCATTCACCCTTGGAATATGGCACAAGCGTGAATGGCTTAAGAGACATTTGACTCAATCATTCTATGGTGAGGTGGAACATGGAAGTCCCATTCTAAGTTTTGGATTTTCCATCATCAATGAAAGATTATTTCTCCTTATATCTTCTATAATTATTTTGATGAATTATATGTGGTCTATATGGTTATAGTTTCATGAGTATTTGTGTTTCCATTATGTTGGTTATGTATGTGTGTTATGATAATAGCTATGTATGTATTTCACCATATTTTTACTTGTAATTGAATTATCCATGTATTTATGACCTACTGGATGGAATGGAAGTTGATGTGTTGTGACATCAATAGTTCCTAGCAATTCTCAGCTATGTATGAGAACCCTATGCTCAGAACTGTTATTTACACCTATACATTACATATTTGTGATATGTTTTACAAAATGCCTGGCATGGCTAGTAGGGGTACAATAAAGGTTTCATTCAAGAATTTTCTTTAGTACTATCATTTCCATGTTATTTTGTTGTTATGAAGGTGTCATGAAATTCTAGGCATTGACCTAGGCTCTAGGCCTGAAAAAGTGGCTCAAGTCCCAAGGACACTGGCATAACATTAACAAATTTAGTCTCTAGATGATGGCATGCAAGCATGTGAGAGAGAATTTAGGTTTTTGGATGTTTTCATGCCTATAGGATGGGAGTGATTGAGGCTTAGTTTGTCCAAAAGTTTAGTGCGACCCAAGGGCAAGTTCTCTAAAGTGTTGGATTGGTTCCTCAGGGTCCTAAAGATGATTTTGAATTTCTATATGGTGGGTTTCTGTTGGTTCCACTTCCTTAATGTGACTTAGGAGGTAGAATCATATCATATTAGCCTCTTGTCACATGTTAACCCCACCTAACCAGTTTCTTGTGTAGATGTGGGAGGAGGGTGTTAGAGGTTAGGTAAATATAAGACGATATATATTTTTTATTTTTTAAGTTTTATAATTTTTTTGAATTTTTGCATATATAAATTTCTTAAAAAGTGTCAGCATCACACACCAAAGAAAAAAAGAGAGAAAAATATCACACATACTCTTATGTATAATATGTATAAGGAAAAATCAATCTAATAGGTCACCTCAAAGAGTGCCCACGACCAAGGACAAGCCAAGGATTCCCATATATGAACACATGGAGTAGTAGAGGTACCATATGACACACCATGATGGGGCCATGCCATAGAAAGTTGAACTACATGATTCCTAAATGTTGATGATACCATGGAAAATGTAGAACCATAGCATTATAAATAATGACTTGAGGACATAAAAGTTGAGTGGTCGTGTGAGCTGGTGGAGCATGTTGATAAATAAGATCAAGACATAAACGAGGTACAAGACACTCATTGATAGGCAGAGAGGAGTTGAACAATTCATTGGCAAGTTCAACATTGGAAACCCAAGAATTAACTCATTCCAAGGGTGGCACTTCCAAGGAGGTTCATGGAGATTCCCCCCGTATTGATTCAATATTTTGGATGCCAATCTCAACCTTTTCTGATTCGAGAACACTAGAGGCATGAAGAGGCATAATATCCCTAATGTGACCAATAGGTGAATCCATGACCTCTAAGATCACTTGTCGAGAAGAAGAATATTTATCAAGAGAGTCACATGGAATAGGCAAAGTGAGGAATCGTGTAGGCAAAGGATCCTAGACCTATTCCATATTGGGATGGAGTTTTTAACCAATGTTAGAAGGTACTAATGAGACTTTATAGGAGGCAACCTCTTCCAATAAATGTGGGGTATGCTCACTACACTGATCTACATCTATAGAAGAAGACACCTCCCAAGTATCAAGAGACTGATGGGGTCCACATGTGATAGAGGAGACCATGTGCATAGGAGTAATGGTAGAAGAATAAGGATAGGTGGGGGTAAAGAAAAGACTCACATGAGAGAGGAATTTTTAAACAATCCCACCTCAACACTCTAATAATTACCAGGATTAACTCCAATTAATGGTATAGTATTACCCGTAGTTGTAAGTTTAGTCCATAGTATAGAATAATCAATTTGATCAATAATGGCAATCTTAACTTCATGGGGAAAGCGAAGAAAATGAAACATCGAAGACATGACAATGCACATGTAATAAAACCAACTATTTCTAGATAGTAAATTATAATCTAAGGGAGAATCTACAAATTCAACATCAACATAAGAGGTCTTTCCCCCTAGCTCGATGGCAGAATTTCGAAGAACCCCCCCGGGGTACAAACTGGTGTCTGTGAAAGGCTTGTAGAGTGGTGCTAGACTTCACAAGTCTTGGAGACCCAAGAGATTTCTAGCATGAGGCTAACATGAAACAAGTGGAATACCCTTCATCCACCAAAGTGTGATGTATTTCACGGTTGAAGACACACACTATGATCTATAAAGAAACTTGATGGGAAATTCAACCATAAGGAGTATCAATGTCAAAGGTAATCAAACTAGACTCTGAGTAATCCACCCCTTTGATGGAAGTTAGCTATGCCTTGAGTTACTAAGGGAAGCTCTACAAAACCTCCAAGGAAGACATTGTACAAGGTGCTTGGGCAATGTCCTCAATAATACTGTAGTGTTGGGCAACTCGTGCATTAAATTTGTGTGCTGACTTTTGAACTATATCCTTGGGTGGGAAATAGACTAGTTTTACAGGCTTATATAATGGGAGAGCTTCAAAAAAAGTAGTAGGGGTGGTCAATTCCTTAGGAGAAACACTTGACTAAGGAAGGTATTGTAGTGGCTACAACCACCATCCAAAAATTTGGCCTGCAACAATTTCAAAGCCTCCCTTGAGAGTCTCACTTGATGACTACACACACTCAGGTTCACTTCATGAGCTCGTGTGAGTCATTACATCTGCCTTGCTTCCTCATTTCATTCAAGTTTTTTCATGTTGGTGTCTAAGTCATGTTTGCAACCATTTTCAGGTTATGCTCAAAGTGTTCTCTTTGTACATGCTTGTTGTGTTCGCTATGAAACATCTGTCGCACTCACACAAGGAGTCACATCCATCATCGTTCAAGCATCGTCTTGATTAATGAATGGTCATTCACGAGTGTTACACTTGTCACTTGCACCGTCAGTCAGTCCTGTTGAACATGTGTCTCTAGATGGTTTGGGCCATTTTGTCATCAAGTCACGCGAATGTGTGTTCATATGATCACCTATGCAGCTTTCGATTATTGACACACTTAGTCATTCTTGCTGAATTTCTGATGACCTAACTCCCCTTTCATAACTATACCATCACCCCTCTTTTGACTCAATCGACTATCAACCATAACAACGTAGAAGAACCAAGCTATTCTTTTTAAGTTGTGTTGCCCACAAGTAATTCAATCAACCCTCATGCTAGTGACCAAGACACTCGGACTCGGCAATCACCTTGAGACTGACTCCCCTAAAAAATTGTGTGGAGGCCATTGACCTTACTCATATAGCTCACTGAGGAAATTGCGCAAATAGGCTAGAAAGACACCAAGTGACCATCCCTATTTCCCTCAGAAAATTGTGCAGTTTTCCGAGTCAGTCATCCCGACAGTTGACCAACTGTTCATCTCATAAATTGCATAGTGTTCATGACCATGCCATTCCCTACCCATCAGTCAACTTAGATTAGAAATTGCACAAAGATTATTAGGAGGCTAGCCTCTCAGCCTTAATGCAGTCTCCTTTGCCAGCAACCCCTAGCAGTAGACTATCAGTTCCCTCCAAGAATTGTACAATTTATACTACCAGTGTCTCTGGTAGCCAACTGGAAGTTCCCTCTAGCAATTACATAGTTTCAGCTTCCAGTGACCCCAACAACCAGTGACCAATTCCCTCTATGAATTGTGCAGTTTTGGCTATGAACCTCTCAGGGAGTTCCGCCCAAAAAACTGTGCAATCCCTGCGTATGGACCCTTCATGCAGCCTCACCCACTCCTCTAGAAAATTACGCACCTCTGGATGTCTAGCCTCTATTTCCTGTTCGTTCCAAAAATTGTGCAGAGCATGCCTGCCTTGACTTCCTGCAACTCAAACTGTCCCTCCCAAAATTTGCTCAATTTTTCCTCCCAGCCAAGCCAAACATCGTAGACAGTCACTGTCGACACTGATTTCCCATATCCATCACTCAGTGACTCCTACACAGTTTTCATCAGCAGTGCCCAGAACTATCATCCCACTTCACAACCTTGTTGCCTCTCCTGATCACCTGCATTTGAAATGATCATGTTCAATGGTAGACTAGGAGGTTTTGGATTTGATGTCATCTCGTCATTAGTAACTGTAGGTAAAAGTACACCAAAAAACATGGCAAGACGACGAATGGGATAAATGAAGGGAGCACATGCAGAAGGACAGGTTTGCCAATAGATAAATGAACAATGCATGTGAAATGGACCAACATAACGAACATGCACTTTCGCAAACAGATGAGCCTGTCAAACCTTCCAACATGCAAGCAAGGAACAACATGCTAAAGCTTCATCAAGTGAACCAAGGGCCATCAAAGACTCCGCACACTTCGCCATGCGGAGGTGAAGCTATGACACACCATGAAGACACCCATCACCTAGTAGCACTAAAGCTCGACATCCACTTCAGCAATAGCACGAATGTACCAGCACTATCATGTCGAGTCATTTCGTGAGTCACATCACCCACATCTCTACTATGGGCTTTGTTTTCAAAAAATGTGATGTAATATGGAATTCCAAGAGACCCACTTGTTGAAAAAAGAGTCATGTAAGTCGAAAAGTCATAAAAGTCAAATGGTCATGAGGGTAGTCAAACAACCATAATGGTCAGTTTCACCCTTGGCTATAAATACCCCCTCATTTGTACATGAAAAGGAATTTTCAACTCAACTCCACCCACATAGCCAAGAGAGTCTGAAATATTTTCTTTGAGGAGTAAGTAGTGGCTCCAACACCACACACTCTGGGTTAGTGATGTATGGTGTAACAATGTGTCTTGGAACTTTCACTTAATTCAGAAGCCTGCTACAAGCCATGATGTTTTCACACATGTATTGTATATTTTGTAAGACTGATCTTTAACAATTGTAATGCATGTTTCTTTAACATGTGTTCTACATCCGAACTATTTCATTTGTTGTAATTCATAATCTATTAATTGAAATGTGTTGTATATGTTGTTAATGTTGTCTTTCTTGTGTAGACTGCTCTCCAAGACATCAGACGAACCTTTCACATGGAGCTTGTTGTAACAACCATTGCACTCACTTGGACTGATCTGTTGAGTGTTGTATGTGTTATCTTACATTGTATGTTGTCGCTTTCGCATCCGTGTGGACTGCTCCTCCGAAAGCTGTACATGTCCTATTGTGTTATGTGTTCCTAATTGATTTGGGACTACATCCCATCCAACCTGGAACTCACTTTCACCATCTTCCCCCTTTACAGTAAAAGAACCATTGACGCGAGTACACTTACACTCACTAGGCACACGAAACTCACTTCCCAAAGACAAAACAGACCACTCTCCTATGTTGACAAGCAAGAGTTGAGGCAAATCCTTAAGATAGTGGAAACCGAGCCACCATAACGGATGTGAATCCCACACCAAACGGTGTGAGGTCTAGTTGGGACTTCATACTAGGGTGATCCCCTGAGTGTTGGTAGGTCCAACATTGTCAACATTTCTAGCGATAGAATGATGGAAGCCAGTTGCACATGGCTAAAATTCCCCTCACACTCATTCATCAGCCATCTGGTCAAGGCAGTAACTCACACTCCCTCTCGCCTACATGCGACTCTGCAGTTTGTTACTCCTCACCTCCCATAATTAAACATGATATTTCATATCAACACCTTCGCTTCGTCCATCCCATCACTCTCTAGTTCGCGAAAGCATTCGGACTGATCCCAGGTGTACACCATATTCCACACAGATCTAGGAAGCCAAAAGCCACTGCCACAGGAGTTGTTGTATCATCGGTGGAAGAAGCAATCCTTCCCATGCTTGGAGGCCTAGAAGAAGCTATTGAAGACGGGGAGGAACTTCCAATATTCCTTGAAGACAAATAAGGAACTCTTGTGATCTTGGGATTGAAGTCCAGTATAGGAGGCAGAGGGGAAGGCAACAAAGGAGGTGGAGGCAAAGACGAACTGGCAAACTCAGATCTGGTACCATCAGACTCCGAATGAGAGGAAGTGGATGAAGAAGATGAAGAGATAGCTGACCTAAATATTGAATGGATGACTCAGGGACCATTGGCTCTCCCGGCTGTTCTGCACAATATGTCGAAGTGAGTGGAGAGAATGAACATCAAGTTCAACCCTGACAACATAGTGAAGGTAGAAGACCACTTAGACAACTTCTACCTATAGCCATAGAACCTTGAGGTATGTTATGACAACGTAACATGTAGATTGTTCCCATGTACCTTGGATGGACACGTATCTGCTCGGTATCACAACCTTCCACCTAACTGCATACAGAACTGGGGTTATTCCAAACGTATGTTCCTTGAAAAGTTTGTTGATGACAAGACCCCAACCATGCTACTTAAAGAATTGGGAAGCCTCAAGACGGAGGGAAAAGATAAAGTGAAAGACTTCAATTAGAGGTTTATGTGTATTTTGAACAAATTTGCAGTAGATGCTAAACCTCATGACTCCATCACTGTTGACTATTACATGTATACATTATCGATAGCAATTGCACAATTCATCAAGCAAGGTGCGAAACCAACACTTTTGGAAAGTTACGAAGAGGATATTGTTGTTGAAAAGGTCCTGCGTGCAATCAGAGTCATCAAGGATGATAAATCAATGAAATACTCCAAATATGTGAGCAGAAATCCCCAAGAAATGGTGAGCAAAGGTAGAGACAAGGAAGCAACTAATATTGAGATCCTCAATCACCTTGTCAAGAACTTGACCATCGAAATGTCTGAGCTCAAGGAACAGAAAATGGACCATTCGCAAGAAGTCATCCGTTGAGACAGAGATAGGTAAACAACTCATCAACCAGCTCATCGAGCAACAGCCGATTCACTTCCAAAATTGCGTAGAATCCTATGTTCCAAGATGATCAGTGCACTGATCCTAAGTTTTGTTCCTTCCACGAAGAGTTCCACCCCGAAAAATTTTGTTCGGATTGGAAGAGAGTCCTTAGCTCTATCTGCAACCATACACTCAATGCCGAAGGTGATATGAAGGAGAAACCGGAAGACATTGATGTTGACAAAGAGGTCACACCTGATGAAACACCAAGTTCTAGGCATGTGGTGAATGCATATCAATGCTCGCAAGTAGTCTTGAAGATAAACACCAAGAAGTAGCCCCAAAAGAAAAATGCGTTTTACAATATTAGGAGTAAAGGGGCTACCCCTACACTTGGGACAATGTAAGAGAAGGTGAGATAGCTAATAAAGAAAGTTGATCCACCGGCCACCTCAAAGCAGCAAACACAAAGCAAGTCCGGGAAGATAGTTGTGGATAAGAGTACATCCATGAGCAGCAAGTTGCAAAACACTCTGCCGGATAGCATGAACATTCGTTCCACCCCAAACACCTCAGTGAGTATACCACCTCTGGACTACAACATAGTTGATGACATGAAGAAAATTAGAGTGAACATTATTTTGTTCGAGTTAGCCAAAGTCTAGAGTTTGCGAGATATCCTGTTGCACAGATTGGGACAGATGGAAACAGATAGTGCAACCTCTACCAGCAAGGGAGCAGGCACACCTCCAAGGTCACTTTCCATTGTGGTCAATACACTCTGGATGGAAGAAGCAAACTAAGGTTGCCCCCCATTCCTACTTTCATTTGAACTTTTCAACTATAATGTTCATAACTGCTTGGTTGATTCGGGCGTGGCAACCAACGTCATGCCACTCTCCATTGCTAAGAAAATCAATGCACAATGGAGTGAAACATCCACGAGAATCATCCAACTTGATAGAACATTAGTACCAGCCATTGGTGAACTGTGAGATGTGATCATCTGACTATCTCATGACAATCAAGTCCACCAGTGCATCATCATAGTTGTTGTGGACATATTGAAAACATATGACCTGCTACTTAGTAGAGATTGGTCCAACTAGCTAGATGAATATTTTGCTACAGACTGGTCTCACATTTGGCTTCCGTACAAGGGAAAATGCAACCAAATCTGAGTTTTACCCGAGAAGTATATGAAACACAATGTCACTCCCCTTAATGGTGAGAATCAACCATTAGCCTTCGCAGAACTCATGTTTGGAAACTGCATCCTAGAAACAACATTGGACTGTTATCCTGCATAGCCAGCTCCAACCTCATTATACACGTAATTAGGACTCCTTCTTTTCCCAACTAATTGTAATGGAACTTTTGCAGTTTATTTTTCCGATAGTAGTAATAGTAGTAGTAGTAGTAGTACTAGCACAACAAATGGTCCATGGACAGACGAGTTTTGGGCCATGAGTCTTGACGAATATGAAACGCATGATGGCCCAAGGACAGAGTGTATCTCTATCATCTAAAACAACAAACAATGCATGATTTCGAGCTATTTGAAGTTCGAATGCACAAACAACGATGCTAAGTACGAAGCTATCATGTTGAACACATGAAGGACCACTGCTACAAATGAACAAATAATCTTGGTAACTTATCATGATCAGAATATGGCCAATCTCAGTGCAAGCTACACACCATAGCAATGACAAATCTTTGAACGCTTGACCAAACAACACTGGGATGGGTCTGCATGGGTACATGATGACCTGAATATGCACTACAAATGAGAAATCCAACGCGAGATCCCAGGTAAAGGAGGAGACAATCCATTGTAGCAAAGACCAGGTAACACATACATGTTGTTTGCACTCCTTTTTTAGAAAACATTGACTAACATTTTGGGTTATTGGAATACTTTCAAAGTTCATCATCATACTTCGTTTTCTATTTCAAATCCCTCATGTAAGAAATCCGAGAAAATCTGCTTATGCATTGACTTCAAAAACTTGAACCCTTCCCAGAAAAAAACAACTACCCCAAGCCATCATCCGAGACCATGTTGCATGCAATACCTAAAACAACGTTGTTGTTTTCACTTGAAGGTCTTCTGGAATACTACCAGGTAATGATAGCAGAGCCCGGTGGACTTGTACTGGTCTACGAGAGGCTTGGCCCATGCATTATCATTTTCAATAACTTGACGAGAGGATTGACAACCTTCTTGTTAATTGCCAAGATCTCAAGCATTATTTTCAGTAGGACGGGCCGTACCTGTGCCATGTACATAGTCTGCTTGTTGCTTGTTATTTTCATTTCATTTTGTCTTCTTATTATATTTGTTTTTGCTTTGTTTGATTCTGCCTACTATTTCTGTTCACATTTGTTTTGTTTGTTTGATATATTACTATTTTTGTTTCCAGAAATAAGTGCTCCCAACTACTACGTCCTAGCTTCTGAATAGAGTATGTGGCTGAAACTTGAGGAAACTCATGACATTGCAGCACTTGGCCAGTCTTGCGTCCGCATTCTCTGCTTGCTTGTAACCTTTGGCTGATGAAGTCTTGATGGAAAATTGGAAGCACATGCAAGGGAAGTTTTGGTCCAATCGTGAACCTATCTCCATACTAGGAAGCCCCATGCCTGTACTCAGCCTTCTGCTCTATGTGTTCAAGCTCATCAAACTAGTAAAAACGGAGAAGTGAAAAATCTAAATGAGCAAATCTATGTCAGAGGTATTATATGCTTCTCTCAAGGAACAACCTCTTTTGCTCTCAATAATTCGGGATCCCTCTTCTGCCCCAAAAATATATAAGTGCCTATGCATAGTCCTCTCGAAAAATACAAGGGCGAAAGAAGAGAAAGGATTTCTCCGTAGAGAGGTGAAGCATGGAACTCCATCGAGGTACTAACAAGGCTTACTGGCAGTGGAGAAATGCGTGTGCTCCTATGTGACTCCACTGTGGTACTGTCCAGGCCTACTAGAAGTGGAGCAACACCAAAGATGAAAACTTATACTATGAAAATCTTAAACTCGCAAGCTAAACTACCCTTCCTGGATTTGAAACACTAAGATCTAAGTTGAAATTTTGATTGTGCTTGAATGAGTTGGAAAGGGGTGAACCATGTATCTCCATAAGGTAAGTGAGGAAGCTAAAGTGACCCACACAACGACTCAATACTCCCTGAAAGACTAAGGCCCTATGCTAGTAATGAATCAAAACTGAGAAGCTCGAGTTCTACTAGTGTGTTGCCAAGTGTTGTAGTTGCTACAACCACCCTCCAAAATTTTGGCCTGCACCAATTTTGGAGCCTCCCTTGAGAGTTTCACTTGATGACTGCACACACTTGGGTGTACTTCGTGAGCTCATGTGAGTCGTTACATCTGCCTTGCTTCTTCATTTCACTCAAATTTCTACATGCTGGTGTGTAAGTCATGTTTGCGACCATGTTCTGGTTATGCTCAAAGTCTTTGCTTCGTACGTGCTTGTTGTGTTCACTATGAAAACATATGTGCCACTCACACATGGAGTCACATTAATTGTTATGCAAGCATCATCTTAATCAATGAATGGTCATTCATGAGTGTCGCGCTTATCACTTGCACCATCGGTCAATCTTATTGAACATGTGTATCTGGATGGTTTGGGTCGTTTCATCGTTGAGTAATGTGAGTGTGTATTCGTATGGTCACCTATGTGACTTTTGATTGTTCACACACTTAGTCATTTTTGCTGGATTTATGATGACCAAACTCCCCTCTAACGATCAAACCATCACCTCACTTTCGATTGTCAACCAGAATAGCGCAAAAGCACCAAGCTAGCCTTTTCAAGATGCACTACCCGCAAGCAATTCAATCAACCCTCATGTTGGCCATTCGGAGAGTCAAACCCGATAGTCACCCCAATATTGAATCCCGTCAAAAATTATGTGTAGGCCACTCATCTTACTCGCTCAGCTGATTGAGGAAATTGCGCAGACAAGCGGGACAAACACCAAGTGCCCGTCCCTGTCTCTCTTAAAAAATTGCGGATTTTTCGAGTGAGTCATCCTAACAGTCAGCCAACTGTTGATATCAGAAATTGCATAGTGTTCATAAGAAGGCCTTCCACTCCCCATCAGTCATCTCATCTAAAAAATTGTGCATAGATGACCAGCAAGCCGACCTCTCGGCCTTAGTCCAGTCTCCCTTGCTAGCAGCCCCTCGCAGCAGAATGTCAGTTCCCTCCACGAATTGTGCAGTTTGTGCTACCAGTGTCTCCAGTAGCTAACTGGCAGGTCCCTTTGGGAATTGCATAGTTTTGGATGCTAGTGACCCCAACAGCCAGCTATCAGTTCCCTCTGGGAATTGCACAGTTTTGGCTGCTAACCTCTCAGACAGTTCCGCCAAAAAAACTTTGCAATCCCTACCTACTAACCATTCATGTAAGTTGACCCACTCCTCTAGAAAATTGTACAAATTTGGTTGTCCAGCCCCGCTGCTCGTTCATTCCAAAAATTATGCAGAGCATGCCTACCTTTCCTTCCTACAGCTCAGACTGTCCCTCCCAAAATTTGCGCAATTTTTCCTCCTAGCCGAGCCAGACCTTGTAGATAGTCATTGTCAACTCTAATTTCCCATCTCCATCACTTAGTGACTCTTGCGTAGTTTTCATCAGCAATTCTTGGAGCCATCATCCCGCATCACAACCTT
Source organism: Pinus taeda (assembly GCA_000404065.3). NCBI lineage: Eukaryota > Viridiplantae > Streptophyta > Pinopsida > Pinales > Pinaceae > Pinus > Pinus taeda. The sequence continues at coordinate 8,458 of APFE030910207.1, read as the reverse complement.
GCTACCTCTCCTGGTCACCTGCATCCGAAATGATCATGTGCCATAGTGGACTAGGAAGTTTTGGATTTGATGTCGTCTCATCATGAGTAACTGCAACTAAAGGTACACCAACAAACATGGCAAGATGATGAATGCGATGAACAAAGGGAGCACATGCAGAAGGATAGGTTCACTAATGAACAAACAAATGATGCATGCAAAATGGATGAATGCAACAAATATGCACCTTCACGAACAGATGAACCTGCCAAAACTTCCAACATGCAAGAAAGGAAAAACATGCTAAAGCTTCATCAAGAGAACCAAGGACCATCGAAGATTCCATGAACTTTTCCATTTGGAGGTGAATTTGTGACACACGATGAAGACACCCATCACCTAGCAGCACTAAAGCTCGACATGCACTTCAGCAACAACACAAATGTACCATCACTGTCATGTTGAGTAATGTCACCCACATCTCTACTATGGGCTATGTTGTCAATCAATGTGATGTAACGTGGAAGTCTAAGAGACCCACTTGTTGAACAAAGAGTCATGTAAGTCTAAAATTCATGGAAGTCAAATGGTAATGAGGGTAATTGAACATCCATAGGGGTCAGTTTCACCCTTGGCTATAAATACCCCCTCATTTGTACATGAAAAGGACTTTTCACCTCATCTCCTCCCACATAGCCAAGAGAATCTATAGTATTTTCTTTGAGGAGTATTCAGTGGCTCCAACACCTCACACTCGGGGTTAGTGATATATGGAGTAACGATGTTCCTTGGAACTTTCACTTAATTCAAAACCCTGCTACAGGCCAACATATTTTCACACATGTATTGTATCTATTGTAAGATTGATTTTTAACACTTGTGATGCATGTTGCTTTAACCTTTGTTCTACATCTGAAGTATTTCATTTCTTGTAATGCATAATCTATTAATGGAAATGTGTTTTATATGCAGTTACCATTGTCTCACCCATGTAGACTACTCTCCCAGAAATTAGATAGACCTTTCACATGAAGCTTGTTGTAACAACCATTGCACTCACTCAGACTGATCCATTGAGTATTGTACATGTTATTTTACCTTGTATATTGTGACTGTCACACCTGTGTAGATCGTTCCTCTAGAAGTTGTGCATCTCCTATTGTGTTATGTGTTCCTAGCCCAGTTGGGACTGCATCCCATCTAACCTGGAACTCACTTTCACCATCTTCCCCTTTTATAGTGAAAGAACCATTGACACAAGTACACTTACAACCACCAGGCACGTGAAACTCACTCCCGAAGACAAAGAAAACCACTCTCTTCTTCTGACAAGAAATAGTTGAGGCAAATCCTTAAGACAATGGCAATTGGGCCATCATACTAGATGGGGCTCCCACACCAAATGGTGTGAGGTCTAGTTGGGACTTCATACCGAGGTGATCCCCTGAATGTTGGCAAGTCCAACACCATCAATAGAAGGTCATAGGATTTTTCTTACATTGTCACATCAACCTCTTCTTTACACATTAGGATTAGAGAACTAGTAGCAATAGGATGAAATTGTGGGCTCCCATTTCCCCATGGCAGAGGTTGAGGAACCTATACAACCATTTATTGTTTTGGCTAGATTGGGAAAGGATGAGTCAATGTAGTAGGCTTTTGGGAAGAAACTGGTGATGCAAGTAAATGGTGGACATCATCCATACATGGGCACTCATAAGTTAAATATTCACAAATATTACAATGGAGATTAATCTTGTGACAATTTTCATTTGTGCCCCCACCCTAAGTAAGTTAGTTTTTGTGGATTCTCATGAGAATATTTATTATTTTTCTTATTCTTTTTGTTCTTTTATCTGTTAGGTTGCTGAGAATTCTTAGGTGACGTGCACTTCATAGCAAGACTGTCAATAGACTTCTCAGAAGAAGTGGGTGCTTGTTGAGAGGTAGGGGCACTTGCTGGGGCTTTAGAACTGACCATCGTTTTCCCTAGCTAAGTAGCTAACTAGCTCACAGTATTAGAAGAAGGAGAACTGATCACTCCATCATAGTGTTATCCAAGTTTGGGCCATTGTGGGTCTTTTCAAGGGATTGGGAAGAATTTCATATAATGTGCTTGGTTGAGAATAAATCAAACAAAGGTGTTGAGCATGTAAAATGGCCTGCTCCTCTATACCTTTCCCACTCATAGCGACATCCTAGGAAATTTGAGGTTGAAGGGATAAGGTGAACCAATCTCTAAGAACTTCACTAGGGAGTTTGGTTCTTACTGACCTCGTTAATATTTTCCACACATGAATATGATCAGAGATGTGGGTGGAATCATGTTGTTTGAATTTGGACAAGAGGTATATCCCGAGATCTTGACGTGTAGGTAGTTTAAAATGATTCAGGAAATTCCTAGCTAAGGAAACAAAGTAAATATAGTATGTGTGGTCGAGTTTGATGTACCATTTTTCCACATCCCCTGTTAAGGTATGTTGGAAAAGACTCATCTTCACATAATCATCTACTAAGGAATTAGATGAACACCATGTTTAAAAGGTGGTGATATGTGTCGATGGATTTTCCTAAGGTTTCCCTTCAAACTTACAAATATCAGACGGTATCTTAGTAGGAATAGGTGGCCACCTAGGATAGTGATGGTTGGGATAATTGTTTAATTTTGCCAAATTAAGTAAATCAAGAGGATTAAGAAAATGAATTTGTAATTGACCATATGGATCATAACGATCATAACCCCTAGATGAACCATAAGATCCTCCTATCCCATAATGAAAGGAACCATGATTAGGACCAAGGTTATAACTTATCCCAATATTTTGATATACTAGGATAGTAAATTAGGTGTAAGTATTATGTCACCTAGGGAAAGTTCCCCTAGATAACAAAGGACCCCATAGGCTTGACTACCCATAGGGTTATACTCGACACTAGGGAATGGACCGCCTTGTATAGAAGCACTAGTATAAGCTTTAGAGCTCATATGGATAGAAGAAATAGTGGGGATGGTACCCCCAAGTATATTGGCCTATCCGGAGAAGAGAAGAATGAAGTTGTAGAGAAACATGTCCCTCCAAACATAGAACTTGACCCAGGTTAAGATGTCCTTCCATAAAGAAAGTTTCCCCCAGGCTGACTAGAGGTGATGGAATGTCCTACAATCATGTTTCCTGAGGTAAAGAGTCTCATACCCATGTTAGGAACCATAGGTTAAGATGAAATAGGAGTAAATATCCCAGCTCTTGTAGGTTGACTAGAACTTGTCCCTGCTCCAAAAACAAAGTTAGGAAAATGAAATGGCACAGACAAAGATGGAAAACTTGATGACATCATAGAGGTTACTGGTGGAATTCTCCAAGTAGAAGTAAGAGGTATAGAGAGAGGTATATACCCCGCCACACTGAGTGGTGGTAACGATGAAATGGCAGTAGATATTGTTGCTTCAGAAGGTAGAGTGGTGCCTTCCTCCTTCGTAGAAGAAGAATTTTTTTCATTAGCAATGAAAGGTACTCATACGTAATAAGGTTCAATATCGCTAGGTCTCCACTACCGTAGAACTGTGCTAAGAAGGCAATTCAAAGGTGGATTAAAATGTGGTAAGGGACTTTCATCAACTACCTCAATAGTAACAGAATCATTTTCCCTGGGACCAAGGTTATCTCTCCCAACCTGAGTATGGTATGAGTCATCCAATTTAGAAATTAACCAACATCTATGTGTTGGTAGACCTTCCTCTTTAGGAGAAATTCCTAACAATTTATGAGAATTATGGTTACTTCATTTAGTAACGATGAATATAAATTTATTAACCAATTAAATTAGTAAGACACCCCTATTTCCAAACTAAGACTAGGACCAAACAAAACACAATAGAAAAGCCCTAAAAGCTATTCACACACAAACTAGTCCTAGTACTATGCTTTAGATGGCCTTCCAAACAACTTCTTACTTGCAGGATCTTAACTCTGGAAGAAAAGTGGTTAAGGGGAATGTAGAGTGGAGGGATGGTTGCTACTAACAACCAACACCTACAGGGTGCTTTTCTTGAGAATGGCCAGTAAGGTACCTCCATCCCATGGGGTCGGATGAATCTTGACCTTTTGTGTAGTAAACTATTGACACGGGATTCCCTGCCATGCGTTGGTTAGCCTCAATGAGAACCTCTCGCACCGTGACCTAAGGCTAACCCCCTCTTAAATGAGTTTCTAATATGCTCTAGTTTTACCATGGGATTGCGGAGGATTATTAATCTCCTTATCACAAGCTTACAAGTTGGTTTTGAGGTCTTGGAGTAGTTTCATCACACACCTACCTCCAAAACCCTAGCCTAAGTTAATGTTATTGTACTACTAGCAAAAATAAAAGGTTAGTCTAGTGAATTTTATTAAAAAATTAATTTTAAATTGTTGTTATTTACTCAAAAGAAAAATGGCATGAAACTTGAATGGTGTGAATAAAATTGTTTTGGTAACACCATAATGCCTCTATATGCCAATGCACAATTCACCTTTCAATTCGATGAAGGCTAACTACAACATGGTAAGGAATATTTTCCTTTTCCTAGTGAAAGCAACTTCTATAAACACTCTTACTAAATTTTCATAAAATTCATTAAGTTGATAATAACACAGACCCAAGAACAATCCAAAAGAAATCACTCAAAAGAGAAAAAAGAGACCCCCAAGCAAGAACACAAGACACTCCAAATCTCAAGACTTGGGATTTGTAAACAAAAATGAGAGCTCAAGCACAAGGAAGGGAGGAAATGACGAGCAAGAAAAAAAAATGCAAATCATGTAGGGTTGTACCTCAATCTATAAGCAAAAAATGATCTACACAAGTCAAAACACTTAATCCTAACTCAAGGATCAACTAGCAAGGAATGAGAGAAATAAATAATTTCAACTCTGATGATAAGAAAAATATAAAAATCACTCAAACAAGCCCTTCTAGTGATGATTTTCATAACCAAAACTAAATGAAGAAATTCTACCAAATACAAGCAAAATCTAGAAAAAGAATGGTTTGAATTGGATGAGAAAATAACCAACCAAAAAAAACAATGCACCATTTAATTGTAAATTTGAAATTGGACTGGTATTGTAGAAAAAGTAGTGAATACATATATGAAAAGAGACATCCAATTCTTGAGGAAAAGAAGCCCAAGAATAAAGCACAAATAATGCCTCAATGAAACCCTTAAAACTTATCAAATAGATGGATCAACTTCACAAATAAGGAAAGATTAGATATGATATGTTTCATAGTTTAACACAATAGTAGCACATAGATCCAAAAGGTTAAGAATAGTTCAAAGAGAAAGGAGTTGAAATAATAACCAAACTATATGATCAAAAAAACTTAACAATACAAAGAGGCAAACATATTCCAAAAGATAGTTATGGATCAGATCTCTAGCAAATCTTATCCATAAATAAGAAGGTGAAGAATAGAGCTAGTCAAGGAGATAGGGTCCTGTAGGATCTCTTAGAAGATCTTAGGATTCCAAGCACAACCATAGGTATGAAATATGGCACATTGTGTCTATAACCATAGGAATATAACAGCAAACCTAGTCGATCTAAGGCAGATCCACACTATAAGCCATTATGTGCCTCTAGCTGATGAAGAAATTCAACTAGATAATCTTCAATTGGACATAGATTCCTCATCTAGAGTCTGTTTTTAGTGATGGTTTTTTATTTTGGGTGAAATTTTGATAGGAATTCATATTTGTGGTTAACTTAATCAAATCCTGTATAGAAAAGTAGAGAATTTGATTTTAAACCCACAATATTTTATTTTCTCATATAAAAAAAAAAACAAAACAAAATTTGAAATCCAATATTTTCTTATATCTGAAGAAAATAAAACTAATGGATATCCAAATGAGTCCATACAACCACAAAGGACTCAATATAAGCAAGAGGAAATAAAAAAAATGCCAACATGAGAGGAGATCTATAGATCTAGACATAACGCCTCGATGGAGTTGCCAGATCTATTATGGGAAAATTTGACTTAAGCAAGCAAGATATTTTTAACCTAGTAGATTAGAGTATGATCTACTCAAATGTGAGTCTGTGATTGTGAACAAGATCAAAGGGTGAAGCCCAAATTGTTTCCTACACAAATGAATACATTCAACACTTGTACATGATAAGATGAATATTAGAGGTTGAAACCTAATATCCTTGTAGGTTAGTGGAGACTCTTGGATATGATGCGGAGGAAGCCCACTTACACTTGAAGATATCATTCCAATTACAATAAAAAAACACCTTACACACACCAACACCAAACAAGAAAATAATGGCCTTTGTGGAGAGGGCCTCTCAGCTTGAAGCCAACATATACACGCATAAAACATATTCAAAACATGGAAATAGAAAGTGAACATATGTATATTAATCCAAAAATATAATAAATAATGTGTAGACCTCTAAACAAGAGAGGCCTCTCCTCAAACTTGCAACTTGGCCTCCTCCTAATGCAATGGATCTCCCACACTATAATATGGATATTCCCTCCTCCCCCCTTTCCTCTTGGTGATATTATATACCATTATTGTATCCTATGCGAGAATGTATCTAGATTCCTAGGGGATAGAGAAGATAAGAAACTCCTATAATAATAAACCCTTAACCAACTCACACACAAGTGGATCATGCTAATATCGTTTGGAATAACAAACTCTAGAAACCTTTTTCACAATTATGAGATTTTTCTCAATTATCTCAATTACGAAATAATTATTATCTCATAGCTATAAAATTTTGACAAAAAAATTATGAGAAATAACTCAATGATGTTATTCCACCCATTTAACATGGAATAAATCTCACATAAGTAAAAGAAAGGGTGAAAGAGGGTGCATTCTAGCCAGCAACTGAGGTAAGTTTAACTTGGGTTTCTCTAACTATAATGGAGTGGAAAATAGCATTCTTATGGTTGAAGTCACTAACGCTCTCTTGGACTATAACCTACTCCTTGGCCATAGTTGGTTTTATGCTATGTGTTTTGTCATTTCTTTGGTATCTTGTGTTCTTTGCTTTCCTTGTGAAGGCAAGATAGTCACAATCAACCAACTGGGCAACTCGGCTATTATGTGCCATCGACCTAGCTTACCATTATAGAGAATTATGTCCCACTTATTGTAGATCACCTTGGGAGTTATGAGAGTGTGGTGTGAGTGTATTCAAAATCTCATCCCTTATGGGGTTTTTTCCTTAACCCCCGCCCAACATTCGTTGTTTATCTACCATTTTTCCCATGCACATGATCTCTTTTATCACTTGTGGACCCCATTGGTCTCCTGACCCTTGGATGGGGCCTTCTTCTTGTTAACACCCAGGTTGTTCCCTATGACTCCCAAGGGAATACGGCTGGGGGAACCACTAACCAATTTTTGGATTACAGCTTCTAGCCCAGCTGTAATCAGAGAGGGCTCTCTCTTTAAGGTTTGTCTCTGTTCTATGGAGATTTTAGGCTAGTTATGAAGTGAAGGTTTTAGGTTTATGTTTGGTTGGGAAGGATGTCTTTCTGAAACTTATAAAGTGTAGTTCTGCAGGTAAAATTAGTCCATTGGGCAATGGAGTCTGTGGCTGTTGGTTTCTTGAAATCCTGAGTTTGGTGCAGCTGGAGTTACAGGGCCATTTAGATACTTCATGAAGCAAACTTTAAATTGTGATGATGGAGTGCAAACAACCAGTGAAAAGCAATTGACAATTTTTCACTAAGCTGGGGTGTGAGAAAGGGATGTATTCCTCAGGAGCAAACTTGAATTCCTGAAACAATAATCACTGTGATGAAATAGTGTAAAAGGGTAGCAATTAAGAATTACGCTTTCATTACTATAACTGAAGAAAAGACATTAAAAATAGCTTAGATTGAGTTCAGGGTAATCTGTGATTAAATCCTGGAACTATTCTTTTTCCTTGCTATTAACTGTTTAAACACAGGAAACATGAAAGAGATATGAAATATAACAAACACATAACAAAGAGTTAGAAGAGAAACTTATTGTGCCATGAAATACGCAGGAATCCTGCAACTTTCAGCTAAACACCAGCAAAACTTCAAGCAACACAGAGCTTTGGAAATTCCATCATCCTTTGTATTACTTCTCTGAGAATTAGAGTAAAAGAGCAGCAAAATAGATATGAATAATCTCTTACATCCAAGGTCCAACCCCTGCTAACAAACGCGAGGGGGAATATATAGCAGTCTCATACAAAATATCTCAGGCATTGAGTCATCTGAGAGGTAAAATATCTTCATTAACTAGTACAGAAATTGCAGATAAAAAGTTATTACAATCTTTAGTGAAACATTAAAGGCTCTTAACTCCTGTCAGAACAATTTTGACCTTTGGAGCTCACGGAGTCGGTTGAGCGCTTTGTTATAACTGTTGAATGACGTGTCTATGCAGCTCTGTCCTCCTGTAGCTTCTCGGCCCTGTCACCTGTGACTGCTA
>APFE030910198.1:0-14304 GCA_000404065.3 Pinus taeda | reverse complement strand
CATATTACTAACATTCTAAAACGTAATGTACATAAAAAAATTAAAAGTGTCAAAAACTATGCTCTAAAAAAAATACGTGTGTTCTGCATCCCCCCTTTTCAAAATCAGGGCACTCTTTTGCTATCTCTACGAAACGGGTAATAGTATCAATACTCATTTCAAAGTTTATATTGTTTAATCTTGTCGTTTCTCTATTTGTCTGTCTTTGTGAATTATTCTTTGCTATTTCTTTCTAAGTCTCTGAGTATAAATCTGTTGTGTGTTATGCATGCTCTGATCTAACACTCTTTCTAGAGATTGTTCATCTAGCACTCCTCTAAACGGTTCACAAGACAATATACATTAGGTGCATTTCACGCTTTTCTTGATATTTTAGCAAATATTGCCCAAATTTTCTCACACTAAGGAGGTCATTTGTCTCCAATGTCAAATGTATCAATCTTAATATTTAGCTCAATCAAGCTGCATTCAACTATTCTTTCAACAGCCTTTTTCTAATCAGCATTTTCAAATTTGCTAAATTGTCCCACCTGTCAGTTGAAGCATAGATATTTTGAAAGCAACACCTGACGACCAACATTTTCAAGGCCTATGTCATGTTGGTGGTTTGCTACATATTGTACCAACTCAATGTTGCTATGTAATTGGCAAGCACTAAGTAATGACCCCACATACTAGCATAAGGCATTAAAGGCATATTTTCATTAAAGTGCCATGCCTCATGGAAATTTCTAGCATGTCCAAGAAGGTCAACCATGCATGCATGGTGCCCTTACTTCAGCATCATGTCATAAACTTGAAGATTGTTATCAAAATATCTCCATCTGCCCATCCTGCATGTGTTATGGCTTCACGCCAGCCTATTGCATTTGTGAAAAGAGAGAAAGGGCATCCCCACCTCTTCGGTGCATTCCATACCCATGTGTCATAGCATTCCTGGAAGTTGTGTTTTCTTTAAACATGGTGTGAAATAAATGTTGAGCGATATTTAAACTTCCACATTTGACGTAGGTGTCTATGATTGTTGTTCCCACCATCACATTTAACTCAAAACCATTTGCTATAATGTAGTTGTGGATGTTCTTTCCTTTTTGTATGGAAGCTAAGTCAGCACAAGCTTATGGTGCACCTATAAAGGTAACACTGTTTGCTTTTACATTTGTGAGTTGCATTTGATGGAAGAGAAGTAAGGCCTCATTCAAATACCCATTATGTGCATACCCTCCAATCAATGCACAGTGGCTAACATTTTAACTCTAAAAAGTATAATAAGTCCCTGAATTGGTGAACTTTGTACTATAAGATCGTGTCAATGGGCTATTGTTCTATGCAACAAGTTCTATATTATGAAGCAATCTAGATTTTCTTTGATATTTTGATGTGTGGTTAGTAAATGAGTCATTTGATATTAAAGCATACTTTTGAACATCTCTTGTCAATTTTTGTAAATATGAAATTCGAATTCTGTAGAATGTTGTTTTATTTAGGACCTCTTGTATTGGATGACATGATATGACTTAGAATGTAAGAGGTTGAAAATGACTAGCTCCTCGCAATGAACATAAGGTCATAATATTTTGATTAATATGTTAGGTTGGTAACATTTCTTAAGAAATAAAATTTGCATTGTGAATGTTCCGAGATATAATAGTTTATTTTAATTAGCATACATGCTAAAAGTAGCTTAATCTGCAGGATTTGTGATGATAATTAGAAAGAGGATGCATTTCAAGGCCTTTGTACTCTAGTATGTATAATATGTGTGTCATAAACTCTCAGTAAACCATTTTAGCTTACAATTTTGGTTAGAACTAATGATGACAAGTAGGCGAGGGCAAATCCTTCTAGTGATTTTAGCTTTCTTCTCCAAATGTACCATGCCATTGCAAGCTAGCATGCAAGTTACTTATTTTTCGTAACTAGTGCATTTGTCTTTCATGTGTTAACACACTCTTTCATTTGAAATTGAAAATGAAAACTACGTTAACACCCTTTTTCATTTGAAATTGAAAATGAAAACTACTCAATTGTTTCCTATATTCATGGCTTACTAATTAGTATAGATTTATCTTAAACACAGATCTAACTTATGTTTGGAGCTATATTCATTGCTTAGTAATTAATATAGATTTATTTTAAATAAGGGTCTAATTTAAGTCTAGAGGGATCAAATTTCTTCATGATATTAATATTTTTTTTTTATTTGAAATTGAAACTCAAAACTACTTTAATTGTTTGCCTATATTCATTGCTTACTAACCAGCATAGATCTATCTTAAATGGGAATGTAACATAAGGCTAGAGGAATCAAATTTCTTCATGTACAAATTTTTTTGACTACAAAATACAATGTGTAATTTTTCATTGTTTAAAATGTATTTTTGAATGTTATATAGAATATATATATGACCAAATAAATATTTTAACCATAACAAAATATTTTTTACATGATTTTTTAAATGATATATACATAATTGAATATTTTAAGTATATGTGAATATTAATTTGTACTAAAATATTTTATTATCTCATATTGAATATTGTTTTATACACAACATTAAAATATTTTATTTTAACAATTTCATATAGATATATATGAAATTAATATGACATAAATTAGTTAACATAGATTTCTTGTTAAAATATTTTTGAAAAGTATAAAGTTTAAATATCTTACTCACACATTCTTTTTTATTTTTAATTACTTTACATCATATTCATTTATTTTTCAATTTAGAACATAATTTACTTTTATTTAAAAAAACACACTCTATATAGATGGAAAATGACCGATGAACATACTTAAACATCAAAGGATTTACAGACTAACATATGCCAAGTTCTGCATGGTTAACAAGTATGAATATCAGTAATGTACTTGCATTGGTGGGATTTACACACTTACATATGCCAAGCTCTGCATGGTTAACAAGTATGAATATCAGTAATGTACTTGCATTGGTAGGATTTACACACTTACATATGCCAAGTTCTGCATGGTTACAAGTATGAATATCAGTAATGTACTTGCATTGGTACCTATCTTTAGTTTCTGAAATACTCAAATCATATTATATTTGTAATTTTAGATTCATAACTTTTTCATTTGGTTTATCTTTGTTGTGCCTTATTCACTTTGTGACCTCGGAAAAACTTTATCTTCTCTAATTCAGATGCTTGCAGCAGCTGCATGGGAACAGTTCATGTCTACTCTGCAGCCTTAAGTGCAAGAGAAGTTGTTGAAGTATGGCATTTAAAATATCGAAATATCTGGTAAACAGTTGTGGTGCTACTCTAATTGTCATGTGTTATTGTTTTATTAGGAATTTGTCCTTGGTATAACATATTCATGTGTGTCTTGCGCCACATCATGTTAGTCATTCTTCAAGAGCTCATATGTCCTTTATAGAATTATCTCCTCTAAAACACCTTGTTCTGTAACCTAGTGTTGTTAGTCATTCTTCAAGAGCTCATATGTTCTTTATAGAATTTGCTCCTATGAAACACCTTGTTCTGTACCCCAGTATTAGTTCTTGGGCATAGGAAAATATCTACTTGCACTTGATATATGGCATTGGATGATCCTTGAAGAGCTCGTTATGATTTGAGCTTAAGTCTCTTGATTCTTACTTGAATATGTCTCTATTCTTTTATTTATTAGCCCTCCTACTTATACCTAGTTATTGCTCTAGCAATCATTTTCAACTAAGCAAATTTTGAGACAAGCATTGGTGACTGGAGGTAATGAGAAGGTTTTGAAGCAGTACATGTAGTTCCGCATAGTAGTATGTTTCAAAATATTATTGGAATATATACAGAATGCCATGGCTTGAATTATCACATTTAAAATTGTACTGAGGGAAAGGAAACAATGCTTGAAGATAGGTGATGATGATCATCGTCTCCTGTCCATAATTTCTTCTATAATTGTGGCAGGTATTCCATCTGCCATGCTGACATGTTTAGAACTAGTTGGTTGCTAACCTAAACCCATGTCTATTTTTCTAAATATATAAAGTTCATGCTCTCTTTTCCAAATATATAAAATCAAATATACATGTAATAAGCATCACTATCTCCATTTAATCTATACTTTGCATCTCAGAGTATCAACAAAAAATTGCTAAACGATATGCATGGAGAGGAATGCAATAGTGCAACAAGCCAACTAGTGATACTTGCTTATGGTATTCATTGTATTACATTGTTTATAAAATATAAAATTAAAATTATATTTTTAATAACAAGACACCAGTTCGATTATAATAATGTTACCAATTGAACGAAAATTGATTATCATTGATCATTGAGATTAATAACCTACTGACTAAAAAGTATTGATAGTTTCATATTTCCCACATTGATTTACGAAAAAGAGCACGTCTCAATTTTGGCCACGACCTTGCTTGGATAAGGCCAATGAAGAGGATCATGGGCCATTGAGAGTGTTTTACAAGTGAACTCCCACTCATTTGAGGTGAAATACTTCATTTCATGTTCACCAAGACAGATCCCCAAGCCATAACATTAATGATGTATTGAAGAGCCCACACCATCTATTTCCCATCGATGTATTATTCATCATATTTAGGAAAATTCCACTCACTTGAGGTGAAATATTTCATTTCATACTTACACGAGCGGGAAACCAATATTTTGGGGTTTATAGAGTGATTAATGTGGTCTGGCGATATATGTTTAATTGTTAAATTTAAACTGGTTGTCTACGTTTAATAATTAGATTTAAACAAATATACAAGTATAAATTTTGTTTAAATATAAGGGTGAACATATACAACACAAAAGTATTAATGATTTTATATAGACAAAAATAAATATAGTTGGAAGTAATGCTTCCATGTGTCAACGAAGATGATGAGCTCAACAACTATGGTTCCAACCCAAATCAATTCTGTGATTGCTTCTCGAGAACATTCTCTCACTGACATGTCCCTACAGAAGATTAGTGATTTCCTGCGGCATAAATATATGGAGTGTTTGATCCATTACACTGAGCCAAAGGATGGTGTGAAAATCATGGAAGCGACCACTGCTCGATACATTTATGTGAAATTCGTCTAAGTGGGAGATATCACTCACCATGATTCGTTGGAATCCCAGTGAGCAAGTTCAACATTGTGTGATGAAGAGTGATGGTCACCACCGATTACACATTCAGATTTGATAGAATTAAGGTTGTTGCACTCCAATTCATTTTTGAAGTTTGTAATTCTACTAGGTGTTGAGGATGCTTTTGTGTCTACTATTCAGCTCAAAGCACTACCAATCATTACAAGCGGCACACAGTCAACCTTCACATGCACTCCATTTTGAAGGCTGTAGATATGTAATTGTGCGACAAAGGAGAACTCCTTCAACGCATTGTCATCTAACATTGCCTCCATCCTGTCTTTCCATGCAATATAATTCGAGCTACCTTCAAGGGAATATTCCAATCGCAATCCGTTGAAAGACATTTCAACTTCGACACCAAGAGAAAATTACTGCAAATTCGAATTCCACCAGCTCAAAACTCAACTGTTTCTGATCTAAAATTCGTGAGAACAAAGTATTTCTCATACAGAGATCAACTGTATGGGAATTCACCGGATACCTCACCTTCCAAAAGAAGGATGAATCCAAAGGATACCTAGCCCGATTATAGACTCTACCTAAAGAAATAAAATGTAAACACTTTCTGAATAATAGATCTGATGATCAATTTCGCTCCAATATCATGTAGAACATGTTCTACAAATCAAAGAGCTTTGATACTGTGTATAAATTTGAATAATATGACACTTATGCACAGATATTATCTTGATTATACACTATTTGTGGAATGCATGCATAATACATAATCTCCTCTACGTTGATCATCAATTTTTCGGAATTAAGAAACAATCGCATGCGCACATTGAAACATCAATCACACATATCAACATAGTATGAACTAGGGAAAGCATATAGCTTAAAACCCCCAACTATCTGTATATTATATTTATTGAGAACATGTAGCAATACATAGTACAATACTCCTCACAAGTACTCAGTACTATCTCCACCTGTTACACACAAACTAGCTCAGATCTGAACAAGTCACAGGTTCAAATCTCCTCTGAAGTTTGCCTGCCTCCACTGCGCAATCCTACATGAGAATAGCTGATCCAAACTTGTATTTCCCTTGTGTTGCACTATGAAATCCTCATTGGCAATCTCAATCCACTGATCATGCAAATCTCATACACAACTATAGTCACAACTAACAACTGCCTTGCCCTTTCACTCACCTCTAACACTTGTCTCCACTAAACTATCCATGCACTGAGTTAACTGATGTATTCTTTAGTTGATTTATGAGTTAATAATTAGTGAATTAATTAATAATTAATTCATACCACTCATCACTAATGTATTTGTTAGTTACACTAAATACAACTAGTTCAACTAAGTCAAACTAAACACAACTCCATCAACTCCTCATTCAACTCCACCAAACTCAATCACTTGAGTTCTAACGGAAGTCCTTCATGCAATAGCTCAATAACCCATAAGAAAAGCCTATTTCCTTCTAGCAGTTTCGTGTGCCATATCCATAGTTCGAACTGAAGTGCTGCAAGAGCATAAGATAATAATATTAAGAGCTAATAATATTCGATCGTTTTATATTTAGGCTGGTAGTCTAAAAATAGACTCCGCCCATATGTCTAAAAATAGAGGTCCATATATTTTTACCAACATGACCAATAATCCATAAATAGCATCCTGCAACTCATAGACCATGATCCATATGTCTAAAAATAGACTTTGCGCCAAAAATAGCCTGCGGACCCACTTAGTGAAGGCAAGTTCTTTTCACTAAGCTCCATCATCTTGTTGCATTTTCAACACTCCCTCTCAACATGATATGGATTATCTGCAACCCCTATCCTGCCTCTGTGGTATTCAAATTTGCTCCTATTGAGCACCTTCATCAAGATATCAGCATCCTGATCCTTCGTGGGAATATATGAAA
The DNA here is from genome assembly GCA_000404065.3 of Pinus taeda. Classification (NCBI taxonomy): domain Eukaryota; kingdom Viridiplantae; phylum Streptophyta; class Pinopsida; order Pinales; family Pinaceae; genus Pinus; species Pinus taeda. The sequence continues at coordinate 7,289 of APFE030910198.1, read as the reverse complement.
GTAACATGATTCTTCGTTCCACACAATCTCTGTTATGATGGTACCTGATGTTGATGTGCTTGTCCGTTGGGCTCCCTGCCTAATCTATATCCGTGAAGCCACATAGCTTCACCCCATCCTCCTTTCTATACCACAATCCATATCCCAATGTGCCTCTGTCTGTCCATGTGTACCAAGCACGAGGTGCTTGTTTCAACCCATACAGTGCTCTCTTGAGTCTGCACACATGCGACTCACTGCTGAAGATCTCGAAACCTTCGGGCTACTCTATGTACACATCATCCTTAATGAATCTATTGAGGAACATAGTCTTCACATCCATCTGATGGATGTGCCACCCCATCTACGATTAGAGAGCAATAATCGTCCGTATGGAAGAATACCTTGCGACAGGTGCAAAGGTCTCCTCATAATCAATCCCCTCTATCTGTGAGAAGCCTCTGGCAACAAATCTTTCCTTGTACTTCTCCACACTCCCGTCAGTTGTGTGCTTTACTTTGTAGATCCATCTTGAACGCACCACTGATTTCCCCTCCGGTCTTGCGACAAACTCCCATGCACTATTTGTGACAATCGAATCATACTCTTCCGCCATGGCATCTACCCATGTAGTATCCTCCACAGCTTCCTCGAAAGAGGATGGCTTAGTCATGACACATTTTCTCACAAGAGCCATGCATCCAGTGTACTGATCAGGTGATTGTCTCTATTTGCACTGTCCTATAGGTGGTCCTACAACCTTCTCTACATCTTGAGCCAGTCGCTCAGCTTCTGTAGTGCGCTTTTGCCTTCTGATGGTTGGCGCTGCATGAGTGGTCTCTTCCACTCCATGAACTTCATCTTGTGGTTGATCCAAATCCTGAAGCTCATCCTTAGGAACTAATAGCTCCTCATCCGCATGCAAGTGTGGCTCCCTCTCAAGCGAACACTTAATGGCCTTCTCCTCCTGAAATTTGATATCTCGTCGCACAACAGTCTTGCGACTGTCTGGAAAATAGACATGATAGTTGTGGGGCGTATCAGTGTACCCCACAAATTTCCCAACCTCTGCGGTTGGCTCCAGCTTCTTCTTGGCATCCTTCGTCACATGCATGTAAACAGGAGAACCAAAAATCCTCAAATGGTAAATATCAGGCCTCTTACCAGAATAAACCTCCACGGGTGTACTCATGCCAAGTATCTTGTGAGGACAACGGTTCTGCACATATACTGCAGTATTGCATGCTTCCACCAACAAGTGAAGGGGTAGGCCCTAATCATGCAACATCGCCCGTGCAACACCCACTATCGTTCTGTTCTTCTGCTCACCAATCCCATTTTGTTGTGGGTTATGGGGAGCTATGAGCTCTCTTCGAATCCCTTATGCGCTGCAGAAGTCCTTGAACTCGTCAGAGATGAATTCACCACCATTGTCTCTCCTAAGAGCCTTCACCTGCTTCCCTGATTCCTTCTCGACCAATGCTTTGAACTCACAAAACTTTGAGTATGTCTCGCTTTTATTCTGCGTGAAGAAGATCTAGCACTTTTGAGAGAAATCATCAACAAAGATCACATAGTACCTCTGCTTTGCTGTCAAAGCTACTGAGAAAGGTCCACACACGTCTGTGTGAATTCTCTCAAGGATCGTTGTGGTGCGGCTATCCTTCTCGTGAAAGGTGGCTTTCAGAAATTTTACCAAAGTGCACCCCTTGCATTGATCTGACTGTGCAAGAGTGCCTTTAGGAAGCCCAGTAGAAATCTGCTGTAGTATCTTCAAGGCTCCATGGTGAAGGTGGCCCAATCTCTGGTGCCACAGCTTGCCATCATCCTGGCTCACCACTACTTCTGCCTTGCATGCCATTGCTACGCAGCCATCTACATGTAATTGATAAAGATTCTTGACTCGAACCCCTATCTTCCGGGTTTCTCCATTTGTCTTACTGCACAGGAAAGCCTTTCCCTCGCTGAAGACAACATCATATCCCTTCTCTTCTAACATCGCCACAGAGATAAGATTCTTCTTCAATCCTGGAACATGCATCACTTCCTTCAATACGAAGGGCTTACCAGACTCCCTCTTAAAGGAAATAGTACCGATACCGATTGCACTGTATCTACCATCATTGCCCATCTCGATGTGCACTCCAAGATCTTTCTCGTCTAGATCAGAAAAAAAATCTCGATCTCCTGTCATGTGAAAAGACGCACCACTATCCAAGAACCATACCGATCCCATCACACTTGATACCAAGCATGCGATCAGTGAAAAATCTAGCTCAAACTGCGAGGCTAAGACCTCTCCCTCTGCAGGTCTAGTAGCTTTCTTATTTTCCTTCTTCTGTGGACAATTTGTCGCATAATGTCTGTGCTGGTGACAGTGAAAGCACTTCACCTTGGACATGTCCTACTTCTTGCTTTTCGCACCGGAATGAGAAGCTTTCTTGTTCTTCCCCTTCTTTGCTTTGGCATCCAAAGTGCAATTTTCTTCATCATATGCCTTTGATGAAGATCCATCCCTGGTATTCCACCTGATCTCCTCTTGCACAAGGTCCGACCAAAGTCTCTCACATCCTAGCAATTTCTACTGACCATTGATAGAGTCCTGATAGGAATGCCAACTCTTCAGAAGACCAAGGAGAGCCAAGCTCACCAATTCCTCATCATCGACAGTCACCCCCACACTTCCCAGCTCATCCCGGCATTGGGTGAACTTCGTGAGATACTTGGGCATACTGTCTCCATTCTCAGCTTTGATGTTTATGAGTTTATCCTTGAGCGCCAACTTCCTCTGGTCGCTTTTGCTTTGGAATAAGTCTATCAATGCTTTCCACATCAAGTATGGAGAAGCCTTTCCATGGAGGCTAGATACAATGTGATGCTTCGTGCCCTCCAACAGAATCCTTCGACACTTTGTTGTCTTCTTTTGCCAAGCCTCAACTTGAGCCACATCAGTAGGTTTTGGGACATCCACATCTATGAACTCCTTTAACCTATTGTCATCTAACGCCGCCTCCATCCTGTCTTTCCATGCAATATAATTCAAGTTGCCTTTAAGGGCATACTCCAATCGCAATCCATTGAAAGACATTTCAACTTCGACACCAAGAAAACACTACTGCAAATTCGAATTCCAACAGCTCAAAACTCAACCGCTTCTGATCTAAAATTCGTGAGAACAAAGTATTTCTCGTACAGAGATCGACTGTATGGGCATTCACCAGATATCTCACCTTCCAAAAGAAGGATGAATCCAGAGGCTACCTGGCCCGATTACAGACTCTGTGTGAAGAAATAAAATGTAAACAATTTCTAAATAATAGATCTGATGATTAACTTTGCTCCGATATCATGTAGAAATTGTTCTACAAATCAGAGAGCTCTGATACCAGGTAGAAATTTTGAATAATGTGACGCTTATTCACAAAGATTATCTTGATTATACACTATTTGTAGAATGCATGAATAATACATAACCTCCTCTACGTTGATCATCAATTTGTCAGAATTAAGAAACAATCGCATGCTCACATTGAAACATCAATCACACATATCAACACAGTATATACTAGGGAAAGCATACAGCTGAAAACCCCCAACTATCTGTATATTATATTGATTGAGAACATGTAACAATACATAGTACAATACTCCTCACAAGTACTCAGTACTATCTCCACCTGTTACACACAAACTAGCTCGTATCTGAACAAGTCACAAGTTCAAATCTCCTCTGCTGTTTGCCTGCCTCCACTATGCAATCCTGCATGAGAATAGATCAGAATAGTTGGTCCAAACTCATATTTCCCTTTTGTTTCACTACGCAATCCTCATTTGAAATATCAATCCACTGATTTTGCAAATCTCCTGCACAACTATAGTCACAACTGACAGCTATCTTGCTCTTTCACTCACCTCTAACACTTGTCTCCACTGAACTGTCCACGCACTGAGTTAACTGATGTATTATTTAGTTGATTTATGAGTTAATAATTAGTGAATTAATTAATAATTAATTCACACCACTCATCACTAGTGTATTTGTTAGTTAGACTAAATACAACTAGTTCAACTAAGTCAAACTTAACAAAGCTCCATCAACTCTTCATTCAACTCCACCAAACTCAATCACTTGAGTTCTAACAGAAGTCTTTCATGTAATAGCTCAAATAACCCATAAGAAAAGCGTATTTCCTTTCAGAAGTTGCGTGTGCCACATCCGTAGCTCGAACTGAAGTGCTACAAGAGGATAAGATAATGTTTATAGTCCGAATATTATTAAGAGCTAATAATATTCGACTGTTTTATATTTAAACTGACAGTCTAAAAATAGACTCCGCCCATATGTATAAAAATAGAGGTCCATCTATTTTTACCAACATCACCAATCATCCATAAATAACATTCTGCAACTCATAGACCAAGATCCATATGTCTAAAAATAGACATAGTCTAAAAATAGACTTTGCGCCAAAAATAGCCTGCGGACCCACTTAGTGAAGGTGACTTCTTTTCAATAAGCTCCATCATCTTGTTGCATTTTCAACAACTACAATATTCACCTCCATTTTCTGATGTAAGACACTTCAATTTCTTTCCTGTCTCCATCTCAACCAAAGCTTTCCATTTCTTGAAAGTATCAAATACATTAGATTTATTCTTAATACAATAAATCCAAGTTTTTCTAGTTGCATCATCAATAAAAGTAACATAATAATGAGAGCCACCGAGAGATGATACTTGAGCAGGTCCCCATACATCTGTATGCACAAGCTCTAATTTTTCTCTCTTCTTTTCTTTCCCAACTCTGATAAATCTAACTCTCTTCTGCTTTCCGTAAGTGCAATTATCACAAAAGTCCAAATCAAAATTCTTCAAACCTGGTAACAAATTCCTTGAGTGAAGAATCTTCACTCCCTTCTCACTCATGTGTCCAAGTCTATGATGCCATAATGCTACATCTGCTCCTTTGGAAGTTAAAGCATTAACAGAGTTAGAAATACCATTGTATAAATACAATGTACCAACCTGTTCACCTTTTGCTATTACGAGGGCTCCTTTGGTGACCTTCCAAGCTTTATGTGTGAATGTTGTCACACAACCTTCATTGCCTAATTGCCCTGTTGAAATCAGCTTTTCTTCAGATCTAGAACATGCCTTACCTCCTGTAGTAGCCATTGGTTTCCATTCTATTGTTTTACAAGAACCTTACCCATTCCAACAATTTTACAGGGTTTATCATAACCCAAACAGACTTGTCCAAAATATCCTTGAACATAGTCATGAAAATATTTCTTATCAGGTGTGGCATGGAATGACGCCCCTGAATCTACCACCGAGAAATCAATAATATTTTCGAAAGAAAGAATCAAATCATCTTGTACCACCTCACCTATCACATTTGCTTCATCATTCTTTTCTTGTTGTGCATCTCCTTCTTTTCCCTTTCGAGGTCTACAGTCTTTCTTTAGATATCCTTTCTTTCTGCATTTCCAGCACACTATCCCTGATCTGGACTTGGATCTGCCTTTCCTTGATTTACTGCAGTATCTTGAGCTCTTTCCTCTTTCCATTTTTCTTCCCCTAGACTATGCACTCAAAGCATTACCGAATGTCTCACTGAAGATTTTCTGTCACATTTCCTTTCTAAGGATAGCACTGACAACATCATCAAACTTTAAAGTACTAGATCTAGAAATAGAGTTACTAATGGCCATTACTAAACCATTCTAACCTTCTAGAAATGAGCACAAGAATAATAGAGCTCTAACTTCACCATCAAAGTTTACCCCTACGGAACATAACTGAATTGTTGGTGGGCTCCAGTGTTGCAGCAATGATGCTATAACTCCTGGGACTCCCTGCGTTACTTTTATCAACCCGGTAGTGCGTAACAAACTTGGAAGCAACAGTGCTATATGCACAAGTACTAGCTCTTACTGCACAATGTCACTTGATTAGCTGGCACAAGTTTGCTAGGAGCTTAAGCCAACTTCTATGAGTTCTTAGAAGAAGATTTTAACTGTGATGGGAGAAAGCTAACTCAAAATAGGCTAGTCTACTTGCAGAAAGAAGTGGAAAGCTGAAAGGAAATGCAAACCCTAGCAAACCCTAGTTTTATTGACTAACCCTACTTGTGCAAGAAAAGAGATGGAAGTTGCTGAAATGGATGCCATTGACTCTTGGAAAGGTAAAAGGCATGTGTCTAGCTACTTCTAAAGGAAAATATGGAAAAGGGATCTTTTTGTAGTTTTGAGTAATTTTGCAGAATTATTGTGCATGTGCTTTAACTATTTTTGACTGTGCAGGGGTTTATTGGCGAAAGGAAATGGAGTGGGAACTTGCAAGAGGTTGAGAAGGTGAGAAGAGGGCCTAAGGAGTCCCTAGCACCCTTTTATAGAATTTCACAGTGATCAGATCTCAAAAAATTGCTCGCGTGAACTTCTATAGGAAGTCTGTGGGGTTCTACAGGAAGTTCTATAGGAACATGCCAAAAGTACATTTTGGAGAGTAGATGGTGGAAAAATGGTGGGAAAGTGGAAATGAAGGATGGATAATGTTGCTAAGGGGTCTAGGACTTGGTAAATGAAGCTAAGGAGTGATGAAGGTGGTTGGATTTGTTCAAGGATGGAGAGAGCAATGTTGCACAAAATTGTAGAAATTAGGGCAAATTGGAAAAGTGTGGCGAATGAAGGGAAGGAATCTAGAATTAGGGGTTGGAACAGGTTGTATGATGGAGGAGGGTAGGTAAGAATGTTTCATACGTGCGCTGCACACTATTTTCCAAAACTGATCGAACAAAGACTGAAAAAATAGAGATCTATCTATTTTGACCTAATCTGACCTAAAAACCAGAAACATGATGAACATAATTTTATACATAGGAAATCATGTAAGATAGCTATGGAAACTAAGCAAGAACAGATCTAAACATGAAAAAACAATTGATATCAACTTTTCCAACTTAAAATCTAACACTAGCAATTGCATTGGAAGGCAAAAACAGTGTTTTTGTGGCAGAAAGTATGCCTTGTTCTCATCTCATGGTCCCAAGGAGGGAGAGGTCAGATCAAGGACTATTTGATGGCCTTTTGTAGGTATTTTATGTTACCAAACTGTCAAATCAACCTGAAGCATAAACAATAATATTAAGCTGCTTAATAGAAATAGGCACCAGGTATTCATGAGATTATGGAAATCAGACCTTCTCCTTTAACCTAAGGCTCTTATAAAAACTTTTAAATGAATTATATTAATTAAATACAACAATATAAAGTTCACATTTTAATTTTAGTTATTAGTTTAAATATAAA
>APFE030910180.1:0-47448 GCA_000404065.3 Pinus taeda | reverse complement strand
GCATCAAACCGTTGGTCCTCTAGTACTACACTTTCAAACTTGATCAGGAATTCTTCTACTATCGTCAGCCCATCATACATCGGCAGCTCATGGTCTTTAGTGTGGACATAATACAGGGATTTTGTCATCATATTGTAGTGTAATGTGGTCACCCGATTCACCCTATCTCGCCACGGTTTGTCTTCTTCCTCTAAATCATCAGTGCATGATTCTACGTAGCCCCGTGAGATCTTGTTCATTGTCTTATCCCTACTTGGCATGTGTGCAACAATGTTGTAGATACAATCCAATGCATTGCCTCTTTTTGTATCGTGCACCGGTTCTGTGTAGCATGGTCCTTTGGTTGGATCAAGAGAAACAATTAAGCGGAGTGAGTTTTTTCAAATATCACCCTTCGTTGTTTCAGATTAATAACCCCATTCATATCAGTTGCCCAATATATCCCCAACAATGTAGGGTATGGGCTATTTTCATCCACTATCTCAATAACTTCGAAGCTCGTCTGGGTACTCGTGCCATCAATATCTACTGTGACTCCTTGCAGCCTTCCCATGGGTAGGATCTTCTTCTAATTCGCCATCTGTAATTGGTTAGGAGACCATTATAGTGTAGTCTTACCCATGCACTCCTAGGTTTGTTTTGGTAATACGTTTGCATTTGAGCCTAAGTCCAGAATGACCTAATTCATCTCATAATCGCCTATCCGTACTGTTAACCGCATTTCCTTTTCAATCTGTGTGGCATGTCTCCCCAACTTGTGAATGACATGAGGTTCACTCCATCCAGTGCATCTATTCATCAACTCCTGTAAACCTTTGACTACCCTGTTGTCATGAAGAAACTTTATACATGTCTTTGAAAAGGTAGTTATCATCGAGTCATCCTTGTCTAGCTTAGGTTGATCCCTACTACCTAGGGTAGAGACCTCCAGGAAGCTTTCCCGAGCTTCTAGAGATATCTTCTTACCCATCCCTGCATCTTCCTTTGTTAGGGTTCTCTTATTCTCTCTTGTGGTTGCGCCATTCCTTATTACCATGTTCACCTTGGGATCTTCATCACGAGGTTCAAACCTCATCATCCGCACATTTTTGTGTAGTCGTAGGTGGCGCTGGCCTTTTTTCATGAATCTGTGATATCATTTCATGATCAAATTGCTCGCAGTAAGTGCATGATACTATTTTCAAGTTGGTACAATCCCTCACATAATATCCCATCCATCCACAATTGAACAGATTAGCCGATTTTGATCTCTTCCGGGTCCCATTCCACCTCATCCTCAACCCTGTCCTTGGAATCCACCACTCGCGATCCCCGTGGTTGGATCCTGCCCTCGCGTCTCAGTCTACATTCTATAGGTCAATGACTGGTCCATCAACATCTGATAGCTACAACAATCCCTTTCTTTGTGGCCTACCAACCCACAAAAATTGCAAAAGAGCTATTAGGGACTCTGATTGAATTTTGGTGGTAGATGATAGTTATCTGTGTTATGCTTTCCTCCTATTTGGTAGATTGCGCACCAAAGCGGAGTCATTGCGCTAGCTTGTGCTCCAGTCACAAGGTTGTTAGGCCCCCCATTGCCACAAAATTCACTGAGACTAAGTAGTGATCTTTATCATGTCCCTCGATCTAGCATTTTATACACCATACTTCCTCCCAGACTTCTGGTCATGGGGCCTATTCCTATTTTAACTTCCTCATTTCTAAACACAAATTTTGGATTTGTACTTAGATTTGTTGAAATCCCAACCTCGGGTCTTATAACGGAGTTTCATGCAACCTCATCGCTGTCTCCAGTGCTTCCGCCTGGGTTGAGATCTTTTGTTGTGACAATGTTTTTTTCAGATATGGTGTTAATGAGGCTATAAACCAAGTGCAGTGTTGCGCATCTGACAAGGTCATGTTCCCTTCACAGATGGTACTTTTCATCCTTTTATCCAGATCACACAATGTTTCACCAGGCATCATCACAATCTCCTTAAACCCTATAACTAATTGTGTTTCCGACTTTGGCCTACTTAATTCTTTCTTTAGCTCGGTCCAGATCTCTGCTATTCCCATAGATGGATGATCGCTCAAGTATTTTATGTACCAAGTTAGAGCTCAGTCTTGCTGCACACTTACCAACGTTTCCTTTTTTATATTATCATCCGTAATTCTATGTGCATCCCATACCAACATGACCACAAACCAAAATTGTTCTGTATCTTCACTTCCTGTCCCTTTGAACACTAGCAGCTAGATTGTGCTCGTCATTTTCGAGTAATCTACTACCTCTGATCTCTTCTATCATCAACTCTTCTTTCTATAGAATTCTAAGATCAGACACCCCTTAGGCAGATCTTGGTCCCGGCAACAACACCATTTGTTGGCTTATATGGGCCTAACCCAGGTTTGGAAGAATTATTTAGCCAAACAAATCTCGCATTTACTGGCCCTTTCAACAATAGCCCACGGAGCATGGACTGAGGTCTCACTGGAGGTAGAAGTGGAGGGTGCTGGAACTAGTTTTCCGCACCCTTGGGATGTCTAAATGTGGTATGAGGGCTTCACTCGCTACTCTACAACCTCACGCCGCTCTGTATTCACGCAGATCCAAATTATCCCTTGCTCTTTATTGTTTATAAATCTTCATTATTGAATGAAGTATCATAACTCAGATACATGTAGTTAGGTCTTTAAGCAAACATTTAATAGTTTTAACCAATTCACGCACTTAAAATGAACCTAGATTCACTTATATTCACAACATACATATATAAATCAGAAATATATAATAACCATAAAGTCAAATCCATGAAAACTCAGATTTAAGACAGGTTCTTTAAAAATAACTTATATGAGGTTCTTTCTTCACCAATACATCCTGATCCGCCCTGCGTACTCAGCTACAGGGGTCCACACACATAGTTGTGGACTCTTCCAAGGCTCTACGCACATAGCTAGAGAGCCTCTATCCTCTACCCCAACCATCGATTCGTACTTACAGATACTTTTAGATAAAACCCATTACAATTCAGATCCAAAATTACATAAAAAAGGAACTGTCTTTCCTTCATAGAGCCATGCTCTATTTATACCTTCCTATGGTCTGCAGATTGACTTACTTCCTATTATTTTACATTATTTCTTGGGCAGACAACCCTTTGACTCGACCCCTTACACTTTGCGCTCTACATATTTCAGAGTTTTTACAATAATTTAATCCTACTTTCTAGGCTTTCTACCCCAAAACCATTACGTGGGACCTCCGCTACCTAGCATTGTCCTTGATATCTTGGTCTTTGTCAGTAGGTATTCTACAGGAAGACACTTCAACACTGTGTTTCCTTTCCAACATCTAAGTTTGTGATGTGGAAGGCTCTTTCATGCCTCCAGATGGAGTGGTAGGCCTACTTCTTTTTGCTTTTGTATTTATGACCTCAGTTGAATCTTCAGCATATTCCTGCTCGGAGGCTCGATTTAGCCTTTGCCTCTTATTTGATTCCTGCTGCAAACCAGTGGTGGCCATTCCTGAAGTGGAAGCCCCTTCTCTATTTCTTTTACGGATATCCTCCTCATTCTTAGGATGCTACATGACTCGAGGGGTACTCATGGTTCTTTCTGGTTCTTCTGGTACCTACAAAAAAGAGTTGTCATCAAGCTACTTTTCTAAATCAATTAGAGCATTCTCTATGTCTACTCTAGTGTTGTCTTGGTCTACTAGGGTACCTTCCACCCATTCTATTTGATTTGCATATGCTTCTATTTTAGGTATGGGATGGTGAATGAAAGGTCCTAGCTTGACCTTTTGTCTCTTCTTTGTGATGAATTCCAAAGGATCATATCTCCAAACAAAACTTCATTGGAACTCCATTCATTACAAAATTAGGTCTACTTTATTGCCTGCCTCCCTAGAGTTGCATATGAAGGGGCCTAGTTGGTCTTTTATTTTGAAATTGGCCTTCTTCTTGGCATTGACAAAGTTTACTTCATCTGCATTGAAGATTTGTCTATAGTATTCTAATGAAAACAACTTCATTGGGAGTTATCTTTGTAGCTTGTATGGCGCTAGCATGCAACCATAGATTCTGATTTATGTATGTTTTTGGTAAAGGTACCACTCACCCACTTTGGTCTATTTAGACAATTGAAGGACTCTCTTTATTTCTGGAATGATTCTAGGATGTGGGCTTCTAGTCAACATTGTCATGACGAGGTGTACAAATAAATCAACAAAATCAGTATAAGAGTATGGAGACTAAGATTGGTGGATCAATGGGGTCCAAAAAATGACTGACCTAGGCTGTCCTTTGGTGTTCAACTTCTGAAGGGTGAATGGGAACTTATCAGGTGTTAATATTAGAACATATGGTATAAAACTGAGCAGTACTTGAAAACCATTTCATTGTTCATTCTAAGGAATTGCTCATGCATCCTATCAGCTATAAATTGGGCATAGTCATAAATGACAGCAGGAGGTTTCCCTGGAGTGTAGATTGAGATGAAGGCAAGGCTTAATTCATCAATGTATTCACTAGTGGTGTACCCCAAAACACAAGATATCATGGCCACAGTATTCTCGCCCCATGGAGAGAAAATGACGGATACATATGATGGGGAGTCTTTAGGGATGAGTCTCTCTTCTCTGATGAAGGTTTGGAATAGTTGGGCCAATTTTGCAGAGCTAAGTTTAGGATACATGTCCAACATGTCTCCAATTGAGAGTGGGGTTAGGTTTGGCCTTGGTTGGAGCTACAACATTTCATTAATAGACTCAACAATAATGGTGAAAAGGACCTTTTGGTCATGAGACATGATGGTTTTGTGACTAGGGACGTAGCAAGCATAGCACATATGAACAATCTCAAGAAAAATGTGGACTTGGGAGAACTGGTACTGGGAAAATGTAACTCCCAAAGGCCAATTTCATCAGCAGGGTTCAGGAAGTTGTCCCTACTTTAGCAATGTACTTTGAGTGGAGACCCTTGGCTAGAAGTATCTTTTATTTGTAAATATTTATCAGCTAAAGGGAGGTGGTCTAGGACTAAATAAGTGTCACGCGGAATGAGTTATACTTGCGGACAAATCTAACCTTCCTAGGAGTCTAAGACTCTCTAATGACAAACAAACCAAATAAGAGCTATCCTTCTCTAGATACACATCATTTTACAAGAATTCAAATGTTCTCGATCTTACCTTAGGTCCAATGCTTGTTTTAGTAGTCCAGTCTTGTTGATCCGGATGAGCTCCTCCTTCACCTTCAGACCTGCATTCACTAACAAGGCAAACAATTACATAGCATCTGAATATTCATTATTAAACAAAATATATCTATCATACTGACGACCAAGGAGTACATGAAATAATTCATTAACAACAAATCATTGAGAAGAATGGACTTATTTGTATTAAAGAAACAAAAAAGGAACCATTACAACCTGAGCCTTGGTGTTGTGCAAGCTCCTCCCAGGGTCCAACAAGAGATTTCCTCTACTTTGACAAGCTCACCCACTCCCAATATGGCAACAAGGAAGGATAGTGATCTCTCCTCACAAGTCAACAATGGAAGTCCTAATTCCAGCAGCATTTACCCTTTAGAATGTTCAACTTTCAACCTCCCCTCCTTTGGCCCAATGCATGTATTTATAGTATTCTAGAGGAGGTTATTCAGTTCCAACATCAATGGGATACTCCCTCTTTTGGATGGGGTAGCTCCTCTCTTGATGGGATAAGCTCCTCTATCATAGGGGTGCATGAACCATCTGGAGGCGCTCAATACACGTCAAGAACTCTTCTAGAAGGCTCTAGAAGTGACCACAAGTAACTTTTTTAAAGATGAAACTTGCGCCTTTTGACTTTTACAGGGGTACGCACCCTAGCTTTAGTATACAGAGCGTATTACTACGCAGGTCTAATGTATATGGAGTGCGTACACGCAGGAAAGGTAGAGAGAATCTGCGTACCCAGAGATAAACATGTTTTTAAGTGACTTTCTCTCCTTTTGAGGTTTGACATGAAGAGCAGAGGTATGAGGCTTGACAAGGAGGATAATATGACTATTGATGGAGCCATATTAACTGCAGATAGTCATGGTGACAAATTTCAGTGTAACAGAGGCCAAGCTTGCCATGGCATAGGAGGGTTCCAAGGATTATAAGATGGATAAGCATAATTTTGCTGAGGGATTTGTTGCTGATTTGGTTGAGGCATTCTAGGTGGCCATGGTCTTCTTGGTGCAACGTAATAGAAACCTTCTGGTCCTTGCATTTCTTCTATTGAATTAGTTTGCAAGTCTTTCAATGTTACACAATTTTCTATGGAGTGATTGCCTGTACAAAGACCACACACTTGAATGCTATCTAAAGGACAGTCTCTCAAAGGATGTTTCTTTTTACATTTTGAACAAAATATTGCTAAGGCTTTCTCTTGTTCTTCCTTTTTCTTATTTGCCTTTAGCACATCTACTTGTGTCCCTAATGTACTCAAAAGATCTATTTTGAAATTTTCCAATAGACTTCCTATTTCAGCCCTTGTTATCCCTCCTGCAGCTGACTTTGCCGCTTTAGAACTTACTTCCCTTCTTCCAGTTTTCGATCTTCCTCTAGAATATTTCTGACATAACTCGACAATTTCATCAAATGGAAGATTTGAAATATCTCCTTTACCCATTACATTTAAAATGTCAAGGTATTCATCTCTTGTACCTTTGAGGAAGATTGTGCGAACAGTTTTTTGATTTAGGGAATGTTGTTTAGACTTCTGAAGATTATATGCAAACTGCTCTAAATATTCTTCTATATTTTCAACTTCTTGCTGTGTCATTCTAAACACATCTTCCTTTGAATCTCTAGATCTACAATAAGGCTGGTATTTCTTCAGGAAGACAGTTTGCATATCATCCCAGGAAGCTATTGTTTGTTCTCCTAACCCCATAAACCATTTTAAGGCTACTGCTTTTAATGTTGCAGGAAAAAGATGAAGCTTATGGACATCATCAGTATAGCCATATGTTCTACATAAGATATCGAATTCAAACATGAATGAATCCGGATCTTCTGTAGACATTCCATAGAGGTTTGGCAACACAGAAGGTGGAATGTTTTTCATTTTTACTTCTTCTCCTAGTATTGCACTTGTATCTATTATTGGGAAACCAAAAGTTGATTCTTGGTCAGGTCCATCTTCTTGTCTTTTCCTATCATTTTCTAAGTTCCTATCATTTTCGTGTTTCCTGTCTTCCTCTCTCTTCCTCCTCCATTCTCTTTCTTGTCTTTCATTTTCAGCTCTTTGTTCTTCATCATTAAGATGAACAGATCCATTTCCTTCTGCCATTGATTGAATTGTTTCAATTTCAGGTGGAGGTTCAAGTTGTGGGAAGATAGGAGGATCGATGGATGGAAAAACAAGTTGTTTTCCTTTCTCTTTTGGTTTTCCGGAAGTGGAGAATTTTTGCTTTGCTTCCCAAGCTGACAGAGTTTGCCTTTCAATCAAAGTTAATCTTTGGCCACTTCTTTGTTTTTCAATCAGTTCTTCAATGATTGGATTACCAGTAACAGGTGTATGTGATGATCCTATTTCTATTTGTGGGGGGTTTTTGATAAATCTACCTTGAGGATCTCTAACTCTAGGCTTAAAGAAACATAATTAAAGAAATGAAATGTAACTAATGCTTTTGTTTATTTTGGATTTTATCTCTCTATTGACTATGCCGATATTTGCCTCCCCGGCAACGGCGCCAAAATGTTGAGCTAATTTATGTAACTAAATTAACACAAGTATCTATTATCAATCCGGGTTTGTGAAACTTGGAGGCAAATCCACTATTTGTGAAGATCAAGTATAACCAAAATTTGAAAGATAAATGATTAAAAACTAAGAGAAAATATATCCTAAAACTCTTGATTCAATCAGCTTAAAAGAGGAAACATTGAAAGAGTTCTTGACTCAATAAATCTACCTTCACCTCAGTTATTACTTAATGAATTAGAGATTATAACCAAAAACTCAAGATGCATAAATCATACATGAAAAAGGCTCTTAACTTAAGAGACACTTCAAGTTTTCCATAATAACTCATTTATCTCAAGATATAAATCTAAATGGAAACAAACTATTTGCATGTAAACAAAATAGACTAATTCTAATTCACCATTTCATAGAGAGAATGCCCAACTTGAACACTTGTTTTCCAACTCAATTAGATGATGAATAAACCATTAACAAATGAAATCAATCACTATTCATAACCATGATGCAATCTGAAATAAGACTTTGGAAAAACTAAAGCTACCATCAACCAGATTTGCAATGAAATAAAACTAGTTTAACTTGGAAGTGTACTTAGCTTGGAGTGGGGGCCCTCCACCCTTGCCTTGCAAACTTATGAAGATGATATTAGAAGCTTTATATCAGTCAAACATCCATGTATTGATCAGCAAAATGAGAGTAACAGAAGTCTCCAACTTAAGTCTTCAAACCAAAAATATTACAGCATAAAAGTATCATATGTCAAGTGTGTTGAGCCATCAAAGTGTGGCTCTTAAATAAGGAGTTCATGAAACCAACTGATCTAAAATCAATCTAACAAACATATCTACTCTAATCCACCTATCCAAGTCGAATCTAACTCCCTCATCCCAAGAAATATGACTAATATCAGGGGATCCCAAAACAACCCTATTTAGATGGGATTTCTGGATGACTAGTCATGATTGACTAGCTCCAAAAAGGCATAATAAAGCTCGTTCTGTTGGAACCAAGCATAGGTGGCTTGGTCCTAGTTCCGAAGCTTTCTATTCATGCATCCCATTCATGCTTAAGTGGCCTACATCCATATCAACCATGAAGTGATTACGGGAATTTCTGAAATTGCCAAAATTGCACTTAAAATCAAACTTTTATAAAAACTTTAGAAATTGACAAATTAAAGTTAAATACCTGATTAGACATCAAATATTCATTAAAATGAAATGGATGAAGTGAAATGAAGGATAAATGGATAGCTAGGTAAGTTTCTTAAAGCAAAATAAGATCAAAACTGAGGCCCAACATTGTGCAACAAATCTATAAGATTACGAAATACACATACACTGAATCAGTTAAAGAAAACATAATAGGCAACACATATAAACTCACACATTTAATAAGGAGTTCACCCAATACTCCTCGGCTATGTATCCTGGTCCAGCCTTTAGTGGTGGCCTTTCTATTTGTTTTTAAAGCAAAGTGTTTATAGTAGTGAGCTAAATTTGAGTCTCGCGCACATATATAAATCAACTAGACTGTATATGGATCACCCAAGTCTCTCGAGTTCATTGACTCTCCCTACTAAATCTTCACCTCTATTGGTCACAGTAGTATGGGCCCAATCTAAGACTCAACGATGACAAGCATATACAGAGGAGTTCACTTGAACCTCTCAAGCCTTCTTTGGAGTACATAGAATCTCTGACTTTCTCTGGCTCTGTCTTAACTTTAGCTCAATGCTACCTTTGCTTCTGTAGGTCATCTGGGCTTCTTCTCTTTGCTATCTGCTCTAACTTACTACTTCCTTTCTCTCTCTCTGTCAGTTTGTGGCTTTAAAGCCAATATTCTTTTGACTGTTTGTCTCTACTTCCCATCTTTCTATTTCCCCTACCTATGTCCATCTGAATCCCTCTGTTCTACCTAATCAACACTATATAACACCTCATAGGGAGGTGGCCACCTATTTCATAATGAACTGAGTGTCACTTCTCTTGGACACTTTTGAAATAGTCGTTTAATCTGTTAACTCCAAGAATTCCCACAAAACATGACTTTCTACCAATGCATCATCCACCTCAGACTTCAAATCTTATAAAACTCCGTCAGTTTACCTCATCAAGTCTAGTCACCCATCAGAACGCATCTTCGCCGTTGATCTGGAGCCTCCAAATCCTATAATCATCGTTCATATCAGGTGGGTAAGTAACATGACATTTACCCGTCTGATGTGAGTGGCTTTCTCTCTCTTCTATCGGACACGTGGCACCCCTTGTGTGGCATCCAGTGGGACTCGGTTGAAACTGCTTACCGCTCGAAGCCCTTTTGATACTCTACCAGTTTTTGTGGGACCCCACTTTTGACAGAATCAACATGATATCCATTGCATTTTATAACTTTTCGGGTCCAGGTGCTTGGGGCATTTCCTTCTTTGAGGGGTTTTCCCTATGATATTGTCACTAATCGCATATCAAAAACTACCCCTGTTTCTTAAATTGACCTCTATTTTTGCTAATTTGTGGCAACGTTCATTACCATGGGCCGACAGTCTAAGCGCTTCACTGAGGGTCCTCATTGCTCCACACTGTTCACAAATTGCAATTATTCTGAGGATATCTCTGATAAGCTTGCTCTTTATAAGACTTGAAACTTTGGCATGATTTTTAAGAGTTCATGAAAACTTAGAGAGTGTTCTAGGATCTAATTCGGATCACGACCTTCCCACTGAAAAAGCTTTTGGACCACCAAAAGTTGGTTTTTAAGCATCAATCAATCGAGGATATGGGTTCCTTGCTTGCCCAAATTCTATCCATCTTGTGCTACTTGGTTTTGAACCCTTCAGTCCAATTCTAAGGTACTCAAGATCCCCTTTGCGCGTAGTTCTCACCTTCTTGTCTAGAACAGTATCTTCCTACAAGTCATTGAGATATTCAGGAAACAGATCTTCAATAGAAGGCAATTTTCTCTGCTCTTTAGGATCTTCAACCAATGAAGGTTCAAATAGTCTCAAGCTTTTTGCATTAACTATTGAATAGATGTGCAAGTAAGCTGGAAAATCAAGGTGAAAAGCATTCTCACCAGTTTTCTCAAGTTTCCTGAAAGGTCAATACCTTATTGGCTTCAACTTCTTACCTTCACCTTGAATTCTATCTTTTTTGATATAGAGCCAGACTTGATCACCAACTTTGAAACTATGCTCAGTCTAATGCTTATCATGCCTGCCTTGTACTTGGCTTGGTTGTTTTCCATTTTTTCCTGTACTTTCTGGAGAATCTCTTGGATTTGTTCAATAAAATAGGGAGGAAATTATTTTATCATCCGATTAAGAAATCTACAAAGGTAAAGTATTCTAGTAAATATCTACACTGTTGAACTCTTCTTGCCTTGTTCTCATCGTTTTCATCAGATGGAGTGGATGACTATTATATTATTGTTTGTGACTCAGTAATTAAAATGAACTATGATACGCAACATATAGAATCCTTTGTATTGATGAATCTATCTGCTCGAAATTATAGGTATCGAACTCTTATTTTTTCCATTCCATGTAGCTCGTGCAGGGAAAATATATTGACAAAAAAGTGTATGACTCTAGCTAGATTCGTACTTACAGGTAATGTTTCAACATCTAATTTTTGACAAGGTATTTGAATACTGCTCAGCTTTACAAAGTAAAAGTATCTTTCCCTTTCCAATCTGTCTACCAAAAGCTTCAACTCTATGATATACATGCCTCTATTAAACAATAGATAATATACAAATAAACATGAGAAATTATGAGAGCCTAAATGAAGCTCATGTTTCTCTAGTTCCTATGGAAAAACTCCAAACAGCGCAATCCAATGATGACTAAAACTGGATTGAACCAATATTTTCTATGAGACAAACAAGATGCAATATAAATCTAAAGATAAGTAGGAAATAGTGTGAAGAAAAATACAAACATTAATGGGCTTTATATGGAGTACACTTCTTGAGTTGCTAATTTAGAACTTGAACCTGTTTTGGGGTTAGAGATGGGATGTTGGACATTGAAGACCCATAAAACGGGGATTGGGTTGAAGTCGTTTGGAATGGTGAAGACACATATTTATTACTAGATCACTTGACCTCGTCCTTGAATGTTTAGTACCTACATTTGCAACTAGAACTGAAGGATCATTTCACCAAGACATAGCAATTGTGGCCATTTTAGAAACTAGTGTAGTTCCATTGCTTGAATGGTTTACTGGATCTTCCTTCTTCTTAACTTATTTTCCACCTTTTCAAGGTTCTCTCCGTCTGATTGCATTGTAACTAATGAAGCACATAATTAACAACCAATTAAAAATATGTTATCATTGACATGTAAATGATTATGCCAAGTGTAATGTTATAATCCCTTTGTTGTATTTCCTGTCTACTAACAAAGATAGCACGAACCCTATATCTAACATGCTATAAACATACCTACTAGGGATGAAAGATAAGACTACAATAACTATGGAACACAAGAGCACAACCATAACAAAAGTGTGGAATGGCAACACTTGCAATAATACATAAAACATAGAAAATGATGCCCCTAAAATGTTTAGACACAATTAAAAGAAATGGCAACAAATGAAAAGAGGTAGTCAATAACACAACTTGGTGAAGATGTAAAAGATGCATAGAAATTTCTGAAATACACATGTATTTAAACTTCCCACTCCTTTTGTGACAACAATCAGTAGAGTGACTCTGCCCATTTAGATCAAGAGAAAATATGTAGATTCTGAACGTGAAGTCAGTAATACTTGGAGCTCAAAAGATTAAGGTCATGCGGAGGAATTAGACAACCCAATTGTAGTATGAATCATTAAAGTTCTTTATGTATCCTTAATTTAATTTCTTCTTTTAATTCATAAATCAAACTCACCATTCATAAAAGTAAAGTCCATCTCTAATCTTAATAGAGAACAAAAGCTATACGATCCATCTTGCAATATTTTTTAACATTATCAAATCAGCCCCTATTCATGTGACTTGTTTGAAAGTAGAAAACAAAGAAATTGTCATGCATATAATAGTTTTTTCTTCAATATTACATTATTATCATGAACTGTAGAACATATGATTTTAAAAACCACTTTCTCACTTCAAACCATGCGGTGTTTCTATAGTGATATCTGTAATTCTGTTTTTGCTTCCACCATTTTTCTTCGAGACCCCAATCTCACCAACTGAAAATCAAAACTGAGTTACATTCACCAACTATTTTATTATGAGAATAAATAAAGATATCGAGGAAAATCATGACTTACTAATGTTCAACCATCCTGCAGCACTTTGTAGTTTTGAATCATCTCTTACTCATACTCTGTCTTTGAATCAAAATTCACCTACAACTGAAACCAGAAAAAAAAATAATGATGTCAACAACTTTGTTATATCAAATCATATGAAATATTGTCATGGGAATGACACCGAGGTGTATAATATCCATAATATGACAATGAAGTGCTCCAGATGTATCCTACAAGAAACTAGAATAAGTAATTTTTTTCATTCTTCTTTTAAATATCTGAAAAGTAGGAAAAGAAAAGGGTTCTTGTGTTCTTCACAAAATAGCCCTAAATGATTTGAGAAGGAAAATCTTAGTGCTCAAGCATATCTTACATGCTTTGAACAAGGAGACCCAAATTTTCAACCATCAATTTCTACTTGAAATTTCATTCATAATGAATCTAGCGGGCAAGGGCACTTTTCAAATCACCCTTTCAAAAGGATCGAAAAACATCACACAAGAGTCAAAATGATGAGGAATGGATGAACTGTAAAGACACATTCTTCTATTTCAGCATGCCCTAAAGAAAAGGAATACCCTAGTCACAAGGCCTTTTTAACCAATCTCAGTGGAAGTTATGCATTGCCCTCTCAAAAACAAAAAATGAAAATAAAGAAACCAGAAATAAAATGGAAAGACGGAGCTCAATTTCTTGATAGAAAATCAAGAATAGCCAATTTTTCCCTTGCTCCAATAGAGAAAACAGGAAGTATAGGGCAGTAGGAAGTCCATGGAATATTGGACATTCATCACTCTACATCTCATCACTCTGAATTTGTTTTTCTCCAATTTCTTCCAAAAATTTTCTGAGCCAAAGAGCTTGTGTACTTGCTGAGGTAACTGCAACATACTCCACTTCTGTGGATGAGAGGGCAACAATGCTTTACTTTATTAAGATCTATGTAATCAAACCAGAACCAAAAGAGACCAATTTCTAGATGTGGACTTACAGTCATCAAGACTACCTCCACAATCTGAATCACTAAATCCAGCAAGATTGAACTTTTCAAAAGAGTAGTAATGAATACGAAAATTTAGAGTGCCTTTCACATACCTTAAAATCCTCTTGGCTACCTTCATATGTATTTCAGATGGCTTTGTCATATACCTTGAAACAAGTGAAACTGAATATTTAATATCAGGCCTTGTGTGGGTTAGAAATATCAAGCTCCCCACAATACTTTTGTAAGTTTTCTCATCAACTAAATCAACACCATCATCTCTACATAACACCTCTCCATGAGCACTTGGAGTAGGGGATGGATTTAAATGAAGCATATCAAGTTTATTTAACATATCTTGTGCATACTTTGTGTGACAAATTAAAATCTCATCCTTACTTTGATAAACCTCCATTCCTAGAAATATTTCATGATGCCTAGATCTTTCATCTCAAATTCATCATAGCAAATTTGAATTTATCATTCATCTTAGAACTACAATCCATATACAATAGATCATCAACACACAAACTTATGATTAGAATACTAATACCTTCTTGTTTTTAGTAAACAGTAGGATCACTCTTACCTCTGTGGAAGCCATTTTCCTGAAAGTATCCATCAATCCTTGCATACCACGCTCTTGGTGCTTGCTTGAGACCATACAAAGAATTCTTCAACTTGTAGACATTATTCTCCTTTCCTTCCACTTCAAAACCTTGTGGTTTCTCCACATATACTTCCTCTTCTAATTACCCATTCAAGAAGGCACTTTTCAGGTCCATATGGTGTATGCTCCAATTTTTCTGAGCTGCTAATGGAATCATCTAATATATATACCCAGGTATATATATTAGAGACATAATATATACATTAAATACAAACTATGTTCCTTAAACATAATGATGATTAGAGTTAGATTCACTAAACTTTTTACTCATCCACATGCATAAGACTGATATCAATTATAGAAACACAGATAGTATCATCAACAATAAAATTCTCAAACATGACTATTTACCTTAACAAGGGATTGGATATACCAATACTACATAAGATCTACACATTGATCCTTTAACAACCAAACATATAATTTCATTTCTATGCCAAAATTGTCACATGCATACATATAACATTATCTCATAAATGTCATGAACATCGGTAAATCTACTCATATATAATAGTCATAGATAATTCCTTCAGTCATTCTCATTTATAGAAAATTCACACAATTTATTTCATAAGTTAAATGAATTCAAAACAGAAAGGGAAGAAAATGTAATACACACATTCAAGGCATTTGACACCAACTAAATCTCACTTGTGGGGAGGAACACCACCACCCAACCATGAATCACCTCTAATTCCCCCCAAGCTAATGATCTTTCCAACGACCAACTATCCTCCATTGATCGATGCACTCAGTATTTAATACCCTCTTTCATGATTTAGTTACCATTAGCGGTGTGTCACTTTATGGATTTTTCCATTTTCCTAGGACTTATCCACAAAAGCTCATCCCTATATCCCACGACACTTTTCCACATAAAAGATTTCCTTTTTCTCCAGGAAAGCTTATATGTTCAATGGATCTTTATCTCCCATCCATCCGATCGATATCCAATACATCCAAGCTGATCTAGAATCACATATAGAAGCTTATCATGAACGATTCATCTCTATCCCATTCCTCATGGGATTTGGCAAGAATCTCCTCTCTCATGGTGCTCCACCCTCCAAGTGATTTATTTTATTATTTTATTTAATAATTCATTTTATTTTCATATTACATATCACCTAGATTTCCTCAACTTAGGTGTAGAATCATTTAACCCACAAAGGAGGCTATCAAACATAGCTTTCCTCAGCTTAGGTTTACAACATTTAACACACAAGAGAGGTTATCACACCTAGATTTAACTTAGCTTAGGCTTACAAGAATATAGTACACAACGAAGGGGTATTATATGATAATAGTCAAGAATATTGTTTCCATTGTGAAAATGACTCTGACTCTAAAACTTTTGAAAAAGTTCCTTGAAGTCCTCATCCTTTGAATATGCCTCATTGAAATGCCTAGTGAGCTAGGTGGGTATCAAGATAAGAGAACTGGTCCAAATCATCAACATTTCTTAAGGTTGAGGATATTTCCATAAAGGAAAACAATTCAGATCAACATAAGTTTTCTAGCTCTGCTAAATAAAGGTACTATAATGCAATAATAAGAATAGTTCTAGTGGAGAAGCTAGTTCAAGAATCCTAACACTAGAATTTTTTTGTATGGGTATTATACTAAGAGAAATATAACCATCTTAAGGGAAAGCCTTGGAAATATTCTTGTAATACCGAATGTTGAGAAATAGTAAACATTGAGTTCAATAACATAGCAAGTCAAGTGTACAAAGTTGCATCTAAGATTATTATCCATAATAAGGCATGGACATTACAAAAGTTGAATGGAAATAAATACACAAGATAATTTTACTTACCTATGTTTATCTTTTAAATATACTAAGTAAGATATAATTTAAAAGGCATGAAAATGCACGCCCTTATGAGGCGTCCACTTCTTCAAATGTGTGTAATAACAACCCATCAACATAGTTGGGAAAATTAATGTCCCTTCTTAAATGATAATCCCAATACATTACAAGAGTATAATCCTAAATTATTTAGATGTAGATGGTGATTGCATAAATTCAAAAATTTCACTCTATTGATAAACTTTTCAAGTTTTACTTAAATAAAAGCCATAACTTTATATAAATCCAATTTGGCCTTTCAGTTCCCCTACTGTTACTAATATCCTACTTGACTATTTCATCTAGCTATATTTTTAATTCAAAAAGAGCAAAGAAACTTATCGATTTCCAATAGATGTAAATCAGGTAGATGGAACTTTGTAATGCAAAAATTATGACATAATACTTCATGAAGTAAAGAGAGGTTGCAATTTTTAATTATGTCAGGAATGATAGAAATCAAAATTCGTCTATCCATGGCTAGAAGTTATAAGATTGAGAAAGTGGCATCTTGTAGGTTTTAATACTTTTGAAAATTATGGAGAGATGTATACTAATATAAAGTTGTTTATGTTGAGTGACTTTAGAGGCATATATATGAAGGATACAGATTCCTTGTAACTTACAATTTAGTAATGGATCATGATAATTGTTCGTTGTGGACTATTGCTTCTATTGAGTACTATGTATATTTTGGGAAAAAGTTGAAACAATGGCTACAAACAAATGGAGTATAGTGTTTTAATAAGAATGATTATGCACATGTACTTATTCCTTTTAAAATGATAATATTGAAAGTAAGAAATATGAGCTATGAATTATTATGATGACGGGCTACATCCAAACATGAAGCTCTCTAATGCAGAAGCATTCGACCACCATTAATCAAAAATCAAAGTCATCGCTATGGACGATGAGATGTGGACAATCATGTAAATCGGGGGTAATTTTCTGTTAAAAACGAGCTAATTTGATGGAATTAATAAGTCTCAAGAAGATTTAGTTTAATGTAATTATCTGCCATGTATGCGAATAGAGAGATTTAGGCAATTTGTGAGAGGAAATCGTGGATCTGAGATGATCCATGCTGATGTAATTTCCTATATAAAGAGAGTCTGTATTGTGATATAGGGAGAGCATAGACAGAGAGTGAGAATAAACTGTAATCGATAGAGAAATTGTGACTCAGGCTGAAATGCCTTCGATTGTAATTAATTCTATATAATATAAATATATTTGTTATGCGGATTTTGTGTGTCTAGTTACTAATAGCTAGATGTTTGTGTTGAATAACTGAAATTCCATGTTGCAGGATTGTTGATCGACTATCGATCACTATAAGGATCAATGTCAATCCAGTGTTAATACGATATATGTGTGTGAGTCTTACAACAGAGTGTGGTAGAGTTTTTATGGGTAGAAATGTGAATTCCGTCATAAGCGAATAAGCGCAGAGGGAGCCGTCAGACTGTTTAGATTCATGGATATTAATGGAGGAAGAGGAATGGCGGAGGAATAGATCTGGATCATCAAATCGACAGATCTATTAGATCGATGGTGATTAGTCAATTGTGGGGCTAGGAGAGCACAAATTTTCTTGATCGTGGTTGAAGTCCTGCAATCGCTTCTAGCAATCGATCTCAATTTCAAACTTTTAGGTCACAATCAACTATGGGGGTTAGGTCTATTTTTAACTCGTGTGCTAGATGAAGAGCCACAAGTCGTAGATTTGATGGCCTCTTATATCCAACGGATATCAGGTCATAAAGAAATCAAACTTAATTATGAAATCGGACTTGAAAATTAATAGGTAAGGGATTTATATTCCTTATCGGATCTGTAAGGGTGGGTAAATGTTGTGCAAGATCCCATGTGATATCATTGTTAACTAATGGATCAAATATGCTTTGGTCAATGGTGGAGGATTGTCGATTAGTTTCGCATCACAATATTTCATGAGTGGATGAACCTTGTCCTTAATAAAATGTGATTTGTGATGTGCGATGCTCAGGTGTAACCTTGCTTCACTTTGGAGGTTATGTGGGCTCATAGGTCCACATCAGAGATTGTAAAGCATGTCAGTTACCTAGCATCATTTTTGGTATAAGTGCAGAAAAGTATTGTACATAGAAGTACAGTAATGTTAAAGGTTGGAGATATCTGCATGTTAGAAAAATCAAATTAAAATCAAAGCTCAAAAGAATTTAATGAAAAAGAAACTGAGATCAGAGCAGGGAAAATATTTCCTATGAGAAAGAGTTGCGAACAAAAGGAGGAGGTACAATTATGTGAAGATTGGTGAGTTTGTGATCTTTATGTTGTTATGGAGGGTAGCAACATAAGAAGATGAGAAAACTTGCAGCAACCTAGAGCATGGAATGCTCATATGGTTCCACAGAAGAGAGAACCAGAGAGATGATGAAAGACTAAACCAGGAGAGAATCTTGGTGAGGTATCGTGTAGTAGAGAAGACTGCTATTGCAAAGGTTTTGTTGTAGCTTATAGAAATATCATGAAGGCAGTTCCACTGAGGAAGTGGGTAGAATTTCTATCGGATTAAGGAGAAGCATATGACCAGGAGGTCATAAATTTCTGTGCCTCGGGAGTCTGATGTAGGAGCATCCGGCCACCCTTAATCAGAAGTCAAATTCAGAGATATGGAGGAGGAGACGTGGACAATCATTTAAACTAGGAGAATTTTTCTATCAAAAACAAGCTAATTTGATGGAATTGATAAGTCTCGAGAAGGTTTAATTTACTGTAGTTATCTGCCATGTATTCAAATAGAGATATTGAGGTGATTTTTGAGAGGAAATTGTGGATCTAAGATGATCCACGCTTATTTAATTTCCTATATAAAGAGAATTTGTATTGTGAGATAGGGAGAGCATAGACAGAGAGTGAGAATACAATGTAATTGATAGAGAAATTGTGAGTAAGGTTGAAATGCCTTAGATTGTAATTGATTATGTATAATATAAATATATTTTTTATGTGGATTTCGTGTGTCTAGTTACCAATAGTTAGATGTCTATGTTGAATAAGTGAAATTCCATGAATAATGTAAACTTTGAAACACGAACTATAAACTCAAAACGAGAACTTTGGCCAAAAAATCCTGAAAAAACAACAAAAACAGTGCTAAAAGCGAAAAGTGTTGATCCTCGAATAACACCTTTTTTTTCTTAGGTAAATTTTCAACATGTTATAAAAATGGTAGTGAAAACCAATTTTTTGCACATAAATTATCTAGAAAACACCCTCAAAATGAAGGATGTTAACTTTGAGAAAACACTTTTTTTTTCATAAGTAAAATTTCAACATTTCGAAATAATGGCGTAAAATATTTTATCATGACCCTGAAAAACATAAATTTAAAAAAAAATCATGAAAACATAAAAAATTAAAATTAAAATTAAAAATTAAATCAATGAGAAAACACAAAACAAAAAAAAATAAAAATAAAAAATAAACAAAACATAATTAAAATATACACTTAAAAAAACATAAAAAAAAAAATCAATCATAAAAATGTTAAAAGAAAACAAAATTAACCTATATAAGAATTAAAAAACTAAAAAAAGAACTTAGAAATTATAAACAAATAAATAGTAAGAAAAACATATTTAAAAAAAAAAATGGAAAAAGAAAAAAATTATCTTGTAAAACATAAAAAAAATTGGCAAAAGGAAAAAAATTATGGAAAAGAAAAAAAAAACCATAAAATTAAGTAGGTAAAAATAGAAAAATTGAAAACAACATTGACAAGAAACTATAAGAAAAAATGAAAATTAAATACAAACTAGATTTAAAAATAAAATAGGAAATTAACAAAAAAGAAACTAAAAAAAAATAAAAACTACTAAATTAAGATATAAAATGTTGGTTATTTAAAAAAAAATAAATAAATAAAAAATGTTAAAAACAAATTATCTCATAAATCGAAAAAAGAATTTGGGAAGCATAAATAAATAAAATAAATAAATTAAATATATATATATTAATTATATATATATATATATATTATATATATATATAATATAATATTATATATATATATATTATATATATATATAATATATATATATATATATATATATATATATTATATATATATATATATATATAATATATATATATATATATATATATTAATATATATATATATATATATATAATATATATATAGATAGATATATATATATAGATATAAGTTTAAAAATCGAGAGAAAAACAAAACTTATGAAAAACTAGGAAAAAAAATCATTAATTTTTTTTAAACAAATTTAATTTTTTAATCTAAAATTTAAAAAAGTATTTAAAAAACAAATTAACATTTATATTAGTTTTTTAACGTTTATTTTTTGGTAAAAAAAAATTGGCATCGCACTTCGCTCCCTGTGGTGGTGCGACTATGGGCAGAGGGGCCTACACGTAGGACATCCACCCACAGTCGTGCCACCATGGGAAGTTGAGGGGTGGGTGCACGATTCCCAAAAAAAAAAATTGGCATGGCCCTCCACTCATCGACCACCTGTGGTTGTGCGACCATGGGAAGAGGAGGGCCTGCACTGCCCTCGCCCGTCCCTCTTGCCGTAGCCGTGGCCAGAGTGCCTACACGGGATCGCCCGCTTGCCCCTCAGCCACCCGTGGTGGAGGGGACTTGGGCAGAGGGCCTTCATGCAAGCCAATCCACCCACGGTTGTGCCATCACAGATGGCCGAGGAGCAGAGTGCCACGTCAATTTATTTATTTAAAAAAAACGTTAAAAACCCAATATAATTTTTTTTCTAAATAATTTTTTAAAATTTAAATTAAAAAATTAATTTTGTTTTAAAAAGCTTTAAGAAAATTGGAATCAATTGTTTTTTTAAATAAAAAAAATTGTTTATATATATATATATAATATATATATATATATATTATATATATATATATAATTTTTTTAATAAAATAGAAAAATTGTTAAAAGAATAAAATTTAAAATTTAAAATTTTTGTTTTTAAATAAGAAATGTAGGTTTAATAAAAAAATCAAAATACATAAAAATTATTATAAAAACTTTCACACCATCGATAGGTTGCAAAATATGTTAATGAAAAGATGAAACAATGATTAAGAAAGATATTTTGGTTTCAAGAAAAATTACAAAAAACATTTTGATTCATGAAAATATTTGAATATGGACATTATAGGGATGTTTTGATTTCTAGTAGGAGTTATTCATCTTTAACCATAGTTTTCGGATTTAAAGGTATCTAATAAGTCTCATGGACCATGAATGATGTCTTCAAACATGAAATATGATCTCTCTATGGGATATTTGGTTTTTTTAGAGGGGATTTTCAAGAACTAAGTATCACACTTGGGGCCATGAATATGGTTAAGAAGAATAACCTAGCCTTATGCCAAAAAGAATCTTATAAACATGGAGGATGAAGAGCACATGTCAAACCATATCGAAAGGTTTTTCTAGGGGATGCTTGTAATGAAGATATTGTTATGATTAAGATATTTTCAATAATAAATATGGTTGTGTTTTGGCAAATATGGTATCTACAGATAAATACTATTTCCCTAGATAAGTAGCCATATCTAGAACAATAGTTTAAATTACTTTAGCCTTTTCCTATAAGAAATAGATAAGATAAAGAAGATGAGAAGACCTACCTGTAGTTTTTCTTTCTTCTTGTCTCCTTTGTATTGATCCTATCGCTTCTTCCAATACTTAACACACTTGAGAAGTACCTGTAAACATCAACAGAAGGCAGAGAAT
Source organism: Pinus taeda (assembly GCA_000404065.3). Classification (NCBI taxonomy): domain Eukaryota; kingdom Viridiplantae; phylum Streptophyta; class Pinopsida; order Pinales; family Pinaceae; genus Pinus; species Pinus taeda. The sequence goes on along the minus strand of APFE030910180.1, from coordinate 25,176 downwards.
GGATCAAAGGAGAACATCTATTGAATACAAGTAAATGGAATCAGATACATTCACACATATAAGCATCATATAACAAGATAAGCATATGGGAAAAAGGTTCAAATAATTTATTGAATAGAATAAGGAATTAGAACCATCAAGTTTGATTCGAAGTCACTCCTCCAGCTTGGATCCCATCCACATCACATCAAAAGCATGACAAACTTGTAGCATAACAATACTTGTCTCAAAGTCAATTCTAATAGCAACATTATCTCCTTATAATTCAAGATAGTCCAGCCCCCGATCACTTAGATGAGTGTCCAATTTATAGTAGGATGAAGGAGGTTATGTCATAAATGGTGGTATTGAATGGCCTTCCATACTTAGAATTAGTTCCATGGAGGAAGGGATGAGAGGATAGGATGCATCTTAAATCATTCCTCACCAATTTTCAAGCTCATAGGAGTTAATAAGTGAGGGAAACTTCTAGATGTCTCAAAGAGATGAGAATATTTCCTGAACCCTATTTGAATTTCTCTCAATCTCTCCCAACGCAGGTGAAAGAGAGCCTAAGTGCTCTCCAGAGCACCGTGGCATGGACTCAACTTCTCTACAATGCACAGTTACATGGGCCTGCTTGGACTGGTCCCTTTAGAGGTCATTTCAGGATGTCTTCAAGTCATGAGACTGTCTGGGAAGGAGTCATTCAAAAGGGTCACTTGTTTAGGACATGTAGGAACTAAAATTAGGGTTTGATGAGTCCTAAAACACTGATCTAGATGATGGGAGTGATGTGCCCAAATGGATCTGTAACAGTTGCCCCATAAAGCATGAGTTTGAAGAAATGTTAATGTAGAATGAAATGCTTCACAATGTGATGAGGAGGTTTCAAAGTGGAAGGTGACCTGCATCAATTACAATACATATATCATGATATTTTTATTTTTTACATGAATTGTTAAGGGAAGGCATACACATGCTCAAAATATAAACTTTCATTACATGTACACAGACAATGGTCTACAAATATAGACCCATGATTGGAATGACCATCAATGTAAGGTCATTGTACATATGATTTAGTACTCCTGAAATCACAACCCAGATCAATGAAACTAGACCAGGAGTATTCTATCTCGTTCAATCATTTGCTCAAGTACGAGTCTAACCATGTGAATATGCGATCTGAAGTCAAACATGGGAAGGCACTATCTGATTACCAACCAATGATGTAAGTCGTTAACGTAGAAGAGAGAAGTCACCGATAAAGATAATGATCCTCAAGGTACTGCAATAAATTATGCATCGTGTGAATGGATGTTTTGATGTCGAACACCATACAAAGTCTTTCGGTCAAAGGCTAGTGATGTCAACCTATCGTCGGAAGTGAGAAACTTGCCATTGATGTATGCAAGCCTCAAGGTACTCGAATGGTGTTTCTAAGTCAACTTACTGGATAATGTGTTCATGTCGACAATAAGTGACTCATCGTAGGAGGGCCTTGATGTATCTCACATCAATGACACAAAATGAGTGTAATAATTTTGGAGATGGAATTTGTCTAACAACACAAAGTTCAGGGATGGTGGTCATGAAAATGAAGGTTTATGCACTGTAAAGGATGAATTTAAACTGGTTGACTTCACTTGAACATGTCAATGAAACTGAAATGAATTGGTAGCATTGGCGCAAAATAAAGTGACAGATTGTATGATATACCAATGGTATGATAAACATCAAGCTGATAACCCAACCCAAGTAGTCACAGTGATGAAGTGAAAGTGTCATGTTCAAGAGCGACTTGGTACCAAAAGTGGTTTACCCATTTTTCCATTTTCCCGAGTCATTGGTGACCAGTACCTATTTGTTTTTTATCAAGATTGAGGAGGATAACATATGCTTGTTTTATAATTCCATCCTTCAGGTGAATCTATCACTATGTGATGTTTTAACGAGTCTAGCGAAGGTTAAACTCAGTCTTTTCATGATCGACAAGTTTGTCGCTATTTGATGTTTCAACAAGTTTAACGATAATGATAACTTGGTCCTTTTCATGTTTGGAGTGTTTGAAAAGGGATGAAAAGAGAAATCCAGAGGTTATTTTTAGTAGTGTCGTGAATCCAAACGAGCAGAAGCTTACGGTAGAATTCTCTAAACCAACATGAATAAATATGGTTTAAGCCTTAAACAATTGAAAACCTTAAGATGAAAAATAAAAATGCATAATCATCATAGAAATATACACTAAAGGAGAGTTTGTAGGAGTTTTCTTTTCTTTCATGTCGAGTGCGACATAAAATCATAGTGCAGGTAGGTTTGAAAACTATCAAGCGAAGATAGGCTGGACTATTCTGACAAGATAGAGAACATAGCTCAAGGTAGTTTGCTCGCTTTTCTATTAGGAACCATGTAATTATCTTTTGTTCCATCTATATAACAAAAATTTTGGGAACTGCATGAGTCCTTCACATATTGATCCTATCAAAACTTTTGTAGCATAAAATGGTTCAAGAATTAGACACGTGCAGGAAAATGTGTTCGCTCGGATGCATACAAGAATTTGACTAACATGCTATAAACATAGCTACCACGGATGAGAGATAATACTACATTAACTATAGAACACAAGAGAGCATAACCATAAAAAAAAAGTTGGTTCACTTGACTTCAAGATAGGAACTAGTTTCTATTTCTTAAGTTATTGTTTTAACTTCCCTAAAGCCATGATTACTATATAATGTGTGATGTACATGAACAATGTAGAGCATTCTGCAGTGCCAGACTCTCCTCGTTCAGAGTCTCTTTTGTAGAGCTAACTAGTGGGCTTTATTTATTTTAATTCAACATTGCCATTTTTATCATGTTATCAGAGCGTGAAGGGTGAGGATTTTGTACACTGAGAGGAGGGTGCAACTAAACCAAAATTGTTGGAGGTTTCAGGAGAATAAATGCGACGATTAGTCAAACATACTTAACATCACATTCTATGATTTTAGGTGTATAGTTGTGACGACCTCGCAGATAGGTGGTGTATACGTGCGACAATATCTCATATAAGTGTTGTACATTTGCGACGATCATGTAAACAACAAAGAGGCTCTATGGAGGCCGAGAGAAGGTTGCATCCTAGAGAAGGCTGTAGAGGCTGACAACAGAAGGTTGTCTAGAGGATGTGAAGGAAGCCATGGTGATCTGCAGGTGTGCTGCGAGATCAAACAACATTGAAGGTCAATGATTTGTCTTTGACATAGATTCGAGGTAAATCTAACATCTTTCTTTACATATCAATTTTTTTATTGTCTAAATTGCCAAGATGAATAATAATATGTTTGAAGCATGCTTGAATGAGCATAACAAGCTCGATTGTTCCAATTATGCAATTTGGAAATTCAAGATGCAGACTTTGTTAAAAGTGTATAATGCTTGGATGATTGTAAACAAGGATGAGTCGAAGTGAGTGGCTCGATCATCATCGATCCCATATTGGGAGAAGTGAGAAGGTAAAACAAAGACACTGTTGAAGATGTTAGTGAAAGACTGCATCATACCAAACATTAGAGAGTGTAAGACAACTAACGAGATTTAGGGAATTTTGAAGGATCTGTATGAGATCAAGAATACAAATTTTCCTCTGTTTCTGAAGAGAAAGATCTCATCCCTGAAGATGGAGGAGAATGAAATAGTTACTGCCTTCATAACAAGGATCAAAGATCTGAGAATAAATTGGCAGACATTGGTGATATAGTTGACACTACAGATCTTGTAACAATTACCATGAATGGTGTGACTGATGACTATCGATTCAAGAAGAAGAAATAAGATCAACTTTGAAGCCCCAGAGTGTCGATCTTGCATTGATGGTGAAGAATAACATCTTCAAAGGGAAATTAAATCCGCAACAGCAAAATGGAGGACATGCATAGAAAAGACTGAATCAAACCTAAGGTATGCATCCGAATAGAAAAAACTATGAAATTAAATGTTTTTATTGCAGAAGAATTGGTCATGTTTCCACGGAGTGAAAGAAGAAGAAATATCATGAAGAAGAGCAGAAGCAGAAACAACATGCAGGTCATCTTGCGAATGAAAATCATGTGAAAATTTTCAAATTGTCTATGGAAAATTTTTATGAGAATGTTGATGCAGACATCTGGTATGTAGATTTGGGAGCATCAAGACATAGGAGAGGGAACAAGAATTGGTTCGAGGATTTTAATGAAATTAATGAAGGAGCATAGATTTACCTTGGTGATGATAGAAGTCATCAGATCAAAGGGTGTGGGAAAATTTATATCATTCTATCTAATTGTATTGTAAAACGAATTCATAATGTCATGTATGTGCCCGGTGTAACAAAGAACTTGATTTTTGTATCCATGATCACATATCAAGATCTTAAAGTTGAATTTTCTAAATATAACTATTATATTAGCGAACTGCTAGATCACATGAAGACAATTGTTACAGGAGTCTGAATAGGAGGTTTGTACAAGTTGGATGTAAGACTTGCACCAGTTCAAGCCTTGATAGCTGCGACTTTGACTACAGAAGAGCTATGGCACCAGAGATTTGGTCATATCATCTAGAATGATTTGTTGTTACTGCAGAAGAAGGATGATCCTAGTGGATGTTGGTGGCCACCCACCTATTTCACTTGGACCCCCAAAATTGTCTCTTTTAGTTCTTCAGTTTCTATAATTCTAGCAGAACTTACTATTTTTAGCAGTTTTTTGGGTCTTGAGCTTCCGGAGCCATTTGGAGTCCCTAAATGACTATTTCTGGGAAATCTGGGAGCAACATGGGTCCATGGACAGATGTTGCTCATCCCAAAGTTGTAATGCTTAGACAAGTCTTTATAACGAGCTGTTGTAGGTGTTAAACGAAGATCATATGCCAAAGTTATGACCACAATAAATTGATGCAATAATTTACCCAAACAGGGCCCATAATTCTGTGTTTCATCTTCGAGGGTTAGGTTTTGGGATATTAAGGGTATTTCATTGTTTCTCAACAATAAATAGGCCTTTGAGCTTCATTGTAACACAATTCAGAGGCATGTAGCCACAACAATTTCTTCTTAGAGATAAGCTACCATGGCCCTAGATAGTCTACTTCCATTACTGTTTGTAGGCATATTTCAGTATTTTACATTAACAGAATGAAGTATTATTCCTACTACATCTTTCTGTTTATGGTTATCTATTTAATTTGTTGCATTCTTGTTTAAATCTGGATCAGTAGTATTAGAGCGGTCTTCTTTTTCTCTGTTTTTCTTTGCATGTCCCCAACGAGGTAGAGATATAAGGAGTTAGGGCCTGAACTAGCTGAACCTTTGCAAGACCAGCCTCACAAATCTCGACAGCCTCCCATGGCAAATGAAAATAAAGACGAGGGGGAAGGAGATCCTTTCAAAATCTTACTCAAAGAAGCCCTTGAGTGACAAAGGAACATGATGATGGATAGCTTTTCCTAGATCCTTCAGCGGCTACCCAGAGGCGACGCATTGGCTTCCATCAGCTACATTGGAAATGCCACACCATTTAAGGTACAAATTAATTTTGAAATCCCCATCTTTTAAAGTCAAATATAAGTGGATTACGTAGATAAATGGTTAAATCTGCTAGATGGGTATTTTTCTCTTCGTGAATTTTCGAGTCGAGAAAAGATTGTTTTCGCTCATCTCAAAGTAGCCCCCCACATCAAGGACTGCTGGGAAACTTACTGTGAAAAAAAGAATAAAAGTAGGAGCTCACTATTTTTAGCCAGACCCACTTGGGATTCATTCTCGGATGCCGTCAAGGAGCATTACTACCTTGTCAAAAGCTACGAGGACAAATACATCAAATGGACCACACTGCGACAGGGAAGGGACCAAGATGTGGCAGAGTTCACAAACATTTTTCATACCCTTCAAGGACTCTGAATTTCGTTTAGTACTCAAATACCACAACTGCCTACATAGATACATCTAGTAAGAGATAGAGTTCTTGAACATCTCCTCACTTGAAACAACGTACCGATACACTGTCAAAATCAAGCAAAATTTCAAGCAGAAGAAGCAAGACTTTGGATCTGTAAATCCAAAGACCACAGGATCAAGCCAAGGTGGGGTGACCCAAGACAACCCATTGAAGCCGCAAGAAAAAAACAATACCATGAAGTCGAATAAGGACATAGGAAAGTGGTGTGAGTTCCACAAGAGTCCCACGCATAACACAAATGAGTGTCAGACCAAGCAGTCACTGGTTGCCGAGTAGAAGGCTTCAGAATCAGATGCATGTCCTGACCTTGAGTCAAAACACGATAAGGGGAATGGGAAAGGGATGCAGATCATTGATCCAGAGCCCAACGCCACTGTTGTGACCACCAATATCTAGAAGAATGAGCCCGAAGATCCAGAGAAGGGGGAGAGACTTTTCCACTCACAAATGTGGGTGAAGGGTTCAATCAGAGTTCAATCAAACTTGCTGATAATCCGTTGTTCCACAAAAACACTAAACATATTGATACACAATTCCACTTCGTTAGGGATAAAATACAATTTAAATAAATCCATTTCGTATATTGTAATACATGTGATAATGTTGCATACATTTTCACTGAGACTCTTGGCAGGATTAAGTTTGAAATTTTTAGGAATATGTTCTGCATATTTGTGAACCCCTTCACCATTAAGGGGGAGTGTTGAAGATAATGGAGAATATTCTAGAATAGTGTAAGTTGGTTCATGTGACCTCAGGATAGGGATTAGTTTTGATTTCTTTGGTTATTGTTTTAACTTCCCTAAAACCATGATTACTATATAACGTGTGATGTACATGAATAATGTAGAGTGTTCTAAAGAGCCAAACTCTCCTAGTTCAGACTCTCTTTCGTAGAGCTGACCAGTGGGTTCTATTTATTTTAATACAACATTGCCATTTTTATCAGGCATCACTTGCAATAATACATAAATCATAGAAAACGATGTCCCTAAAATGTTTATACATAATCAAAAGAAATGGCAACAAATAAAAAGAGGTAGTCAATAACACAACTTGGTGAAGATGTAAAAGATACATAGAAATTTCTAAAATGCGCATGCATTTAAACTTCCCACTCCTTTTCTGGAAACAATTAGTAGAGTGGCTCTACCCATTTAGATCAAGAGAAAATATGCAGATTCAAAATGTGAAGTCATCAAAGTTAGTACATACTTAGAGCTCAAAAAATGAAGGTCATGTGGAGGACTTAGATAACCCAATTGTAGTATGAAATCATTAAAGTTCTTTATGTATCCTTAATTTCATTTCCTCTTTTAATTCATAAATCAAACTCATCGTTGCATATAAAAATCAAGTCCATCTCTAATCTTAACAGAGCGAAAAAACTATACGATCCATCTTGCCATATTTTTTAACATTATCAAATCAACCCCTATGCATGTGACTTCTTTGAAAGTAAAAAACAAAGAAATTGTCATGCATATAATAATTTTTTCTTCAATATTACATTATTACCATGAAGTGTAGGACATTTAAATTTAAAAAGCAATTTCTCACTTCAAACCATTCGGAATTTTTGGAGTGAGCTTTGTAATTCTGTTTTTTCCTTCCACCATTTTTCTTTGAGAGCCAAGTCTCACCAACTCAAAATAAAAACAGAGTTACATTCGAGGACAATCATGACTTTCTAATCTTCAACTTGTTGAACACATGCTACTACACTTTGTATTTTTGAATCATCTCATACTCATACTTTGTCATTGCATCAAAATTCACCTGCAATTGAAACCAAAAAAACATAATGATGTCAACAACTTTGTTATATCAAATCAAACGAAATATTGTCAGGGCATCAAAATTGAGACCTTCTGCATGGGAATGACGCCAGGGTGTATAGTATTCATAAGTTGACAATGAAGTGCAACAAAAGTAGCCTACAATAAACTCGAATAAGTGATTTTTTCAATGTTCTTTTAAATATCCAAAAATTAGGAAAAGAAAAGGGTTTGTATAATCTTCATAGAATAACTCTAAATTATTTTAGATGGAAAATCTCAGTGCTCAAGCATAAGTTACATGCTTTGAATAAGGAGACCCAAATTTTCAACCATCGTTTTTTGCTTGAAATTTCATTCATAATGAATCTAGTGAACCACGTAACTTTTCAAATCACCCTTTCAAAAGGATCAAACAACATCACTCAAGAGTCAAAATGACGAGGAATGGATGAAATGTAAAAAAATATTTTTCTATTTAAGCATGCCCTAAAGAAAAGGAAGACCCTAGTCACAAGGCCTTTTTAACCAATTTTAGTGAAAGTTATGCATTCCCCTCACAAAACCCAGAAATGAAAATAAAGAAACTAGAAATAAAATGGAAAGACTAATCTCAATTTCTTTATAGAAAATCAAGAATAACCAATTTTTCCAATACAAAAAAGAAGAAGTATAGGGCACTAGGAAGTCTATAGAATATTTTACCTTCATCACTCTACATTTGATCACAGTAACTAAACCATCATCACTCTGAATCTCATCAAAGTAACCTTAATCCATATTACCATAAAAATTGTAGGCCCAAAAATATTGGAAAAGAAAAGATCTTGATACATCATTAAATAAACAAACAAATGGGCGATTGAATTTGTTTCCAGAGGAGCCTTTTCTCTTCCATAATTGAGTGGAAAATGAGGAGCAGAAAGTGAATGAGTTCTTTGATATTATTTCTCCATATCTTAGAACTTGATCATAAGCTTAAGATGCGAATATTTGTGTGCTTACCTCCTCAACATTGAAGAGGGAGAGTTTCTTACCACTTCATCTATGATGTATTTTTCCTAGATTCAAATAACTTCAATTGAGAAAGAAAGGGAAATTGGGCGATGTTAGTGGGGAAAAATTCACAGCAAAAATCTTTTGTTATCCATTAAATGACCTTTGAGCATAGTTTAAGGGTTTCTAGTGCATGGTGAAGTGTTTCCTTGTATTCCATTTTGATAATATAGGACACAAAACAAACAACTTCAACAAAGGAATAAAGTCTGAAATCATACAAAATGTGACTTTGATATTAGAATTAATGGAGAATAGGCTATTATAGTTACGTAGCTGTGATTTTTCTTTATATATTCATTTAGTTCCTATTCTTCTCAGATATGATTTGGTGTCCCTAACAAATTGTATCTATTTAGTATTGAAGATTAATGTGAAACCTGTGTGGTGTTTTGCTTTAGGTAGCTCCTGGTCATCCACACCTGTGAGCTCCTCTTGTGTTCTCTTATCATATCATGTCTTTCCTATGCTAGCCTTGACATGGTATCAGAGTTACAAGGTTGTCGATCCTATATGCTGAGTGAAGGGTGCGACTATGGTGAAATTGTCGTGCAATTTTGGTTGAAAAATGCAGCGATCACACTATGGCACTTTATCTAGGATTCAATTTGAAAACTTGGCACAACGTCGTGACTCCATGCTGAATATCTTTGAAGACCTGCCTGACTCCCTGGTCTATAAGGGTGTTGATCATGAAAGAAGGAAAGAAAAGAGCTACGTATAACATTTTCTCTTGTGGTGAGATGCATGTTTGGGGATGTCTTGCTGTCTGGTGATGAGAAGGTTATCGTGTATGCATGTCGTTGAGGAGGAGTTCGTGGTGCCATGACTATTGAGATCACTCGGTGAGGTAGAGATCACCCAGATTTCATGCACCTGAGACTTGAGTAGTAGTCAACATCATTGCAGTGGAAGGTGTCAGGTCTGAAGGCAAGGCAAAGAACAAGAACTGCGTATTCCTTTCAGAGCTTCGCCATCTAAGAATAAGCCACATTTTTTATATATTGTTGATTGAAGCAGTGTTAGATCAATCGAAGCCATGGAGTTCTGTTCCTACCTCCGCATGGAGGAGAACTGCATGAGAGGGCTTGTGGTTTTGAATATGGCTTCAGAATTACTCCTATATTAAAAAAACTCTTGCTTTTTGATTTAGCATGGATATGTGAACCTTTTGGTTTGCTCTCTATCATGGCAAGGGAAGAAACTTCAGCTAGATTTGGTGAGATCTGAAGGCAACGAATTCAGTGAGCGTGAATTCTATGGAGGCGTGCAAAGGATGTGAGAACTAAATGTTCATTGCTGATCAGAGGGCGTGGAAGGCATGAGAACAAGATTCTCATCTATTCTGTGAACTTGCATTGAATTAAAGTGATCTTCCATTTTTTAATACATGTTGAGGTGGCCCCTTGCAACAAGAAGTTCAAATAATTATCGCTCAAATAATTAATGTTTTTAATTGAAGTTTTTTTTTCAAATCTTTAATTAAAAACTTTTGGAGTTCCTTTAATTCAAAGGCTCTGCATTATTTGAAGGAATTATTATTTGATATAAGGGGGGCATTTTTTTTAAAGGAAATTCACAGTGATAAGATTGATGTTTTTTTTTTCATCTAAAATGAATAATCAAATTGTTGAATCTTATCTCAATGAGAGTAATAAGCTTGATGGTTCCAATTACACTAATTGGAAGTTTAAGCTCTAGAGTCTTTTTGAGGGACGGAATGCCTATGGCATTTCCAACTACTGCAACTGAAGGATCGAATACAACAATTCAAGACTGGAGAAAAGGGAGATGAAGGCAAAGGTTCTCTTCAAGTTATTGGTCAAAGATTGCATCATTCCTCACATTCGGGAGTGCAAGATAGTGAATGATATATGGACAATTCTCAAAGTAATGTATGAGACCAAGAACATCTGTCAAACTTTGTACCTCACGAAGAAGATTCTCTCCATAAATATGAAGGAGAATGAGTCCTTTTATTCATTCATATCCTAGATAAAGGAGGTTAAAGATAAATTAACTGATATTGGTTAGACTCTGGCGAATGATGATTTAGTGATGATTACCATGAATGGCATGGTGGATGATTATCAGAAATTTATAATGGGATTGAATACAATATAAAAGCCTCCAGGATTTGAAGAGCTTAGTGGGATCTTGCTACAAGAAGAAGAAAGGAGGTTGTCCCTCAAACCTCAAAATCCAGATCTTGCATTGATGACCAAGTTCAAGCTGAAGTGGAAAACAGTGGTTGATCACAGGAAGGGAAACGTATCACGAAAAAGGACACCACTATGTATGACCTCACATAAACATGATTCTGCCCCTAATTTTTTTTATTGTGCTAAGATAGGCCAAATTGCTAAGTTTTGCCATAAGAAAAAGGTAGATGCGGAGAGGTACAAGCAGAGAAGACATGCAGGTCATCTCGCTGATGTAGATTAGAACCAGGACATCAGATTATCTATGTTTGAGACTACACTAGCCAGTAAGGAGGAGAAATCATATATTTGGTTCATAGATTCTGGAGATTCACATATGATTGGTAAAAAGCAATGGTTTAGAAATTTTAGAGAATCCAACATTGGAGTAAATTTATACCTTCAAGATGATAGAGGGTACGGGATAAAGGAACATGGATATGTGCTTGTCACTCTGCCTGATGGAAACATCAGGAATATATTTGATGTGTGATATGTACCTCATATTAAGAAGAACCTAATTTTTGTATCAAAGATTACAAATTAGGATCTCATTGTATAATTCTTTAAATCTTATTGTATTATTAAACACTTGTTGGACCAGATGAAGCCTATTGCTACAAGTGTTTGTATAGGATGACTCTACAAACTGGATGTAAAGAGTACATTGATGTCGTTAGATAAGTCTACTGAAAACTTGTGGCATCAACTACTTGGCGGATCAATACAACAATTCAAGAACGGGAGAAAAGGGAGATGAAGGCAAAGGTTCTCCTCAAGTTATCCATCAAAGATTGCATCATCCCTCACATTTGGGAGTGGAAGACAACAAATGATATATCGATGATTCTCAAAGAAATGTATGAGGTCAAGAACACCAGTTGAACTTTGTACCTCATGAAGAATATCCTTTCCATCAATATGGAGGAGAATAAGTCTGTTTCTTCATTCACATCCTGGATAAAGGAGGTTAAAGATAAACTAACTAATATTGGTCAGACTATTGTGAATGATCATCTGCTGATGATTACCATGAACAGGGTGACGGATGATTATTAGATGTTTATAATGGGCTTGAATGAAAGAGAAAAGCATCCACACTTTGAAGAGCTTACCAGGATCTTGCTACAAGAAGAAGAAAGGAGGTTGTCCCTCAAACCTCAAAATCCAAATCTTTCATTGATAACCAAGTTCAAGCTGAAGGGGAAAGTAGTAGCTGATCACAGGAAGGTTAACGTATCAGGAAAAAGGACACCACAAGGTATGACCTCGCATAAACATGATTTTGCTCCTAACGTTTTTATTGTGGTAAGATAGGCCATAATGCTAAGTTTTGCCATAAAAAAAAGGCAGATGGGGAGAGGTACAAGCAGAGACGACATGCAGGTCATTTGGTTGATGCAGATTAGAGCCAAGACATCAGATTATTTATGGCTTAGATTGCACTAGCCACTGAGGAGGATGAATAAGATATCTGGCTCGTAGATTCTTAATCCTCCTCACATACGACAGGTAAAAAACAATTGTTTAGAGTTTTAGAGAACCCAAAATGGAGTAAAAGTATACCTTGGAGATGATAGAGGGTACGAGATCAAGTGACTTGGACATGTCCTTGTCACTTTCCCGATGGAAACATCAGGAATATATCTAATTTGTGGTATGTACGTGGTATTAAGAAGAACCTGATTTCTGTATCAAAGATTACAGATCAGGATCTCAAGGTAGAATTCTTTAAACCTTATTTTGTTATTAAATAATTGTTGGACCAGATGAAGCCTAGTGCTACAGGTGTTCATATAGGAGGACTCTACAAACTCAATGTGAAGAGTACACCACCGCAAGAATTGATGTCATCAAATAAGTCTGTTGAAAACTTGTGGCATCATTGACTTGGGAACACCAATTTCAGTGATCTTCTACTATTGAAAAACAATGGTATGGTGAGTGCTCTTGCTATTTTGAAAAAGTTTCATATTGATTGTGAGGCATTTGCATTCGGTAAATAGCATAGAGATGAATTTCCTACCATTAATGATAGGAAATAGAGGGATACACTCGAACTTCTACACACTTATTTATGCATGCCTATGCAGACAAGATCATTAGGTGGGGCCTACTATTTTCTAATCTTTGTTGATGATTGTACAAGACTCCAATGGTTGTATTTTCTTATACTGAAGATTCATGCCTTTGAGTATTTCAAGTAGTTGAGGAACATGATCGAAAAGTAGACAAGAAATTTCATTAGGATTCTTCGATCAGATTAGGGCGGAGAGTTTAAGAAAGGGGATTTCATCAAATACTAGAAAGAGCATCAGATACAACAACAATTTACAACAACTTACACTCCTCAGTAGAATGGAGTATTTGAGAGGAATAACACAACACTGGTGGAGTGTGCTTGCAGTATGTTGAAAGGTAAGAATCTAACGAATGGTTTTTGGGTAGAAGTGGTCAATACTATAGTGTATCTGAAGAATAGGAGTCCCACTAAAATTCTTAATTATAAATCTCCTTTTTAAGATTTGTTTGGCTTCAAGCCTGTAGTAAGTCATCTTAGAGTATTTGGTTGTAAAGCTTTTGCGCATGTTCCCAAAGAAAATAGGAAGAAGTTAGATTCAAAGGCCATTAAATGTACCTTCATTGGATACTGTAGTTAGTATAATGCTTACAAATTGTTTGATTCTTCTGCACACAAGGTGTCTATTATTCAAGACGTAGTATTCCATGAACAAGTTGATGATGGAAATCCTATTCAAGATAATGAAGAATGGCATGTACCATTACACTCATATGAGGATGTATAAACAGGGATCGATCAATAGAAACACCAACAATAGCAGCAACATCAAGATAAAGAGGAGGAAGTTGAGTTGAATCCACAAAGAGAATAACAGAGTAGAATAGTTCACACCGCACAACTCAGGAGATCTAGTAGGCCGAAATAGTTATCAACTCAGTATAGGGATTCTGCACTGATGACTAGTATGTTAGACATTGCAGAACCTTCTAATTTTCATGAAGCTAGTAAGATTTCTAAATGGAAGGAAGCAATGAAGGAGGAATATGGATCTTTTATTAAGAATAACACTTGGGATCTAGTAAAGCTTCCTTATGGTAAACAACCCATAGTTTGCAGATGGTTATTTAGGTTGAAATTTAAAGTAAAACTGTCTATTGATAAGTATAAAGAAAGGTTGGTTGCAAAGGGGTATTCCCATAAACAAGGTATTGAATTTGAAATTACAACAAATGAAAAGAGGTAGTCAATAACACAACTTGGTGAAGATGTAAAAGATGCATAGAAATTTCTGAAATACACATGTATTTAAACTGCCCACTCCTTTTGTGACAACAATGAGTAGAGTGGCTCTGCCCATTTAGATCAAGAGAAAATATGTAGATTATGAACGTGAAGTCAGTAATACTTGGAGCTCAAAAAATTAAGGTCATGCGGAGGAATTAGACAACCCAATTGTAGTATGAATCATTAAAGTTATTTATGTATCCTTAATTTAATTTCTTCTTTTAATTCATAAATCAAACTCACCCTTCATAAAAATAAAGTCTGTCTCTAATCTTAATAGAGCACAAAAGCTACACGATCCATCTTGCAATAGTTTTTAACATTATCAGATCAACCACTATTCATGTGACTTGTTTAAAAGTAGAAAACAAAGAAATTGTCATGCATATAATAGTTTGTTCTTCAATATTACATTATTATCATGAACTATAGAACATATGAATTTAAAAACCACTTTCTCACTTCAAACCATGCGGTGTTTCTAGAGTGATATCTGTAATTCTGTTTTTGCTTCCACCATTTTGCTTCGAGACCCCAATCTCACCAACTCAAAATCAAAACTGAGTTACATTCACCAACTATTTTATTATGAGAATAAATAAAGATATCGAGGAAAATCATGACTTACTAATGTTCAACCATCCTGCAGCACTTTTTAGTTTTGAATCATCTCTTACTCATACTCTGTCATTGAATCAAAATTCACCTACAACTGAAACCAGAAAAAAAGATAATGATGTCAACAACTTTGTTATATCAAATCAGATGAAATATTGTCATGGGAATGACACCGAGGTGTTTAATATCCATAAGATGACAATGAAGTGCTCCAGATGTATCCTACAAGAAACTAGAATAAGTAATTTTTTTCATTCTTCTTTTAAATATCTGAAAAGTAGGAAAAGAAAAGGGTTTGTGTGTTCTTCACAAAATAGCCCTAAATGATTTGAGAAGGAAAATCTTAGTGCTCAAGCATATCTTACATGCTTTGAACAAGGAGACCCAAATTTTCAACCATCAATTTCTTCTTGAAATTTCATTCATAATGAATCTAGCGGGCAAGGGAACTTTTCAAATCACCCTTTCAAAAGGATCGAAAAACATCACACAAGAGTCAAAACGATGAGGAATGGATGAACTGTAAAGACACATTCTTCTATGTCAGCATGCCCTAAAGAAAAGGAAGACCCTAGTCACAAGGCCTTTTTAACCAATCCCAGTGGAAGTTATGCATTGCCCTCTCAAAAACAAAAATTGAAAAATAAAGAAACCAGAAATAAAATGGAAAGACGGACCTCAATTTCTTGATAGAAAATCAAGAATAGCCAATTTTTCCCTTGCTCCAATACAGAAAACAAGAAGTATAGGGCACTAGGAATTCCATGGAATATTGGACAGTCATCACTCTGCATCTCATCACTCTGAATTTGTTTTTCTCCAATTTCTTCCAAAATTTTCTGAGCCAAAGAGCTTGTGTACTTGCTGAGGTAACTGCAACATACTCCACTTCTGTGGATGAGAGGGCAACAATGCTTTACTTTATTGAGCTCCATGTAATCAAACCAGAACCAAAAGAGACCAATTTCTAGATGTGGACTTACAGTCTTCAAGACTACCTCCACAATCTGAATCACTAAATCCAGCAGGATTGAACTTTTCAAAAAAGTAGTAATGAATACGAAAATTTAGAGTGCCTTTCACATACCATAAAATCCTCTTGGCTACCTTCATATGTATTTCAGATGGCTTTGTCATATACCTTGAAACAAGTGAAATTGAATATGTAATATCAGGCCTTGTGTGGGTTAGAAATATCAAGCTGCCCACAATACTTCTGTAAGTTTTCTCATCAACTAAATCAACAACATCATCTCTACATAACACCTCTCCATGAGCACTTGGAGTAGGGGATGGATTTAAATGAAGCATATCAAATTTATTTAACATATCTTGTGCATACTTTGTGTGACAAATTAAAATCTCATCCTTACTTTGATAAACCTCCATTCCTAGAAATATTTCATGATACCTAGATCTTTCATCTCAAATTCATCATAGCAACTTTGAATTTATCATTCATCTTAGAACTACAATCCATATACAATAGATCATCAACACACAAACTTATGATTAGAATACTAATACCTTCTTGTTTGTAGTAAACAGTAGGATCACTCTTACTTCTGTGGAAAACATTTTTCCTGAAAGTATCCATCAATCCTTGCATACCACGCTCTTGGTGCTTGCTTGAGACCATACAAAGACTTTTTCAACTTGTAGACATTATTCTCCTTTCCTTCCACTTCAAAACCTTGTGGTTGCCCCACATATACTTCCTCTTCTAATTACCCATTCAAGAAGGCACTTTTCAGGTCCATATGGTGTATGCTCCAATTTTTCTGAGCTGCTAATGGAATCAACATTCTAATGGTCCCTTGTCTTGCTACTGATGCAAATGTCTCTTCATAATCAATTCCATACTCCTCTGTGAATGCTTTAGCCACTATTCTTGTTTTGTGTTTTTCAACACTTCGATCGTTGTTTTATTTACTCTTATAGACCTATTTGGTGCCAATGTTTTTCTCATCATTTCAAAGCTCTGTCAGCTTCCAACTATCATTCCTTTGAATAAAATCCATCTCTTCTTTCATGGATTTCATCCAAACCTCATTAGCACATGCATCTTCAAAACATGATGGTTCAAATTCATCCTTGGCAAATAAATCAAAATTGACTATCTCACCTATTGCGCTTTCTTCATGTGATTGATTTGCAATCCTATGATAAATATCACTCAATCTTCTTCCCTTCCTTGTATAACTTGGAGAAGAAGTTGGATTTGAACTTGATGTTGAAGAAATTGATGAAGGGCTGCTTGGTGGAATCCAAAACCGTTCTAGCGCCTCTGGGATCTGTCCATTAACGCATCTGTCCACTGATCTTTTGATGCCAAAGATCTATTGTGGCGGTTGAAGGGAAAGCGACTGTTGTTTGAGGGGACTCGAAAAGATGGTACTGTTCGACTCATCTATGGACTCTGAGAATTAAATCTGGATTTCTCAAGGGCCCTACATCTGTTTTGTGAATATGATGTATTTATCTGGACTTTCGTGGTCATGGCCTCCTTCTATTCGTTCGGCTCTTCTTCCTGCCTGAAACCACGAGGTTTGGCAGAAGTCCCTGCACGTATTTCTTCAACTATTGAGTAGTGCCTCCGCCCTGTGGGCTTGCCCTTGAATTTTCCTCTTCCCATCTTCTTTGAGCAAATAAACCAAAAGGGCCATCGTTCCTCCTCGGATTCTGCATTTATTCTAAGCTACCCGGTATGGCAAAGGGTTTCTGGGTTTGATTTGTTGCAGTTCTCAAAACGTAGAGTGCTTGCGTGTTATATTTGCTGCAGTTCTCAAACGGTTACAGGAAACGTTGTCCCGGTTCAATGGTGTTGAACGCGCTGTATGGTATATGAATGATCTGCTCAGTGGTATATGCGTTTGAATTTTGAGGTACTGAATGCGTGAATGGTATCATAATGTTGTCCAAGTGTTGAGCTATTCTGAACTGTATGCTGACGCATGCGAGGAGTATGAGTTTTCAGCCGCGACACAACAGGCTCTACCATATGACCACGACCACAAGAAGAGTCCCTCATTGTCCAATAACGTAGCCGAATGGACAAATGGAGTCCAAGAGACCTTGCGATGTGAATCCCAATAGTCACATAATGTACTATAAATGTATATCATTTGTGAATAAAAATTGTACTCACATGCTTTATCTTTCCTATTGCTCTTGCTGTCCATGTGTGTTTAACATGGTATCAGAGAAAACGTATTCCTGCCCTGCATAATTAATTTGAGCCATTTGTTTATGGCCTTTCTATGCAGTTTATTTCTGCCATATTCACTTGAACGTTTCTTTGCCTCACTACCCATGAACGTTCCTGAAAGAAGCGTTGTCCAATATTCTCTGTGCATTATTCCCTAACCAGCGTTGTCCAAGTTGCTCTGACTCTGTCCGTCCAGCACTGCTCTGCCTCTGTCCTGACATAACTGACATAACGATTTATTGCGCCCCAGCACTGCCTCTGTCATGACATAATCTGTTCTCTATACCTAGGCTCTCATTCCTGGCTCATTCTATAAGTACAGAACCCATAACTAGCCCTGCAAACACCTGTCAGCCCTTCAATCTATGAATAAACAGTGCCCTCAACCGACCTCGGAGATAAATTTTACAATTCACCAAGTCTGATAGCACAAAATCCCCATCTTTAGAAGCATCCAGATCATTAACCAGAACCATTCCTTCCTTGTTTCGGAAACCAAGAGCACAATAGTTGTCTGTTCGAAGAGTGACAACATTATTATCGTTCACTTTTCTTACTACACTTTCAGGCTTTTGAATGGCGTTCTTTTTAGTGACCTTGTTTTTGAAAGTAAATTTCTTTTTTGGTAGAAGCTGAGAATTAAGAAGTAGCTCTGCATACTCGAAGCCATTTTAACAACAGCTTATCTGCACTACGCTGCTACCCAACAGAACCAGTGTGAAATATATAGGCCTCTGCTCTGACTTTATACTACGCTAGCCCAAAATATCTACCAAATGCAAATGCAAAGTATATATAGTCACAGTGAAAGATCCGTGAAAGCGGTCTGGCATCATCCGACCGCGCCCCAACGTTAAACGAGCTAGCGCTCTGCCAAACCATGATTGTTTCACCGCGTGGGGATCATCGCTCAAGGAGTCCTGTCACGAGAAGATACTGAACGGTTTCCTTTTGTCTGCATTTCAACTGGGCTTACGATTGGAAAGGTTCCAACTGTGGGTGTTGTTTACAATCCGATAATTGATGAGTTGTTTACAACTATCCGTGGAAGGGGTGCTTTTCTTAATGGGAACCCTATAAGTGCATCTTCTCAGACTGACTTGGGGAATGCACTGACTATAGCAGCGATCCTCAACAGAACTCTTATCATTCCACCAATTTTGGATCAACATGCTATGGC
Organism: Pinus taeda; assembly: GCA_000404065.3. Lineage (NCBI taxonomy): Eukaryota > Viridiplantae > Streptophyta > Pinopsida > Pinales > Pinaceae > Pinus > Pinus taeda. The sequence continues at coordinate 5,865 of APFE030910180.1, read as the reverse complement.
CTTGGGAAGCTGCCCGAAATTCAGAGTTCAGCCTGCAGATGAACTTCAAAATTTTGTATGGGATCATGTCATCCACCTCATGCAAAGTTCAAGGTGCGTTTCTATAGCAGACTTTATTGATCTGTCTGAATTGATCTCTTCGTCTCTAGTGAGTAGTGTCGATTTTCGGGTCTTTGCTTCACTGTGGTGTGGCCTAGATATTGGGTTATCCTGTTTGGTACAAAGCGGGATAAAGAAACTCTTGATATCACTACAAATCGGATTAATAGACTACTTTTCAAAGTACGGCCATTATGTATTTCTGGCTCTTGTTCTCTTAACCTCTGTAGAGTAGCATGTGGGAGGCTTGATATTACCTACAAACTTGGTTTTGGTGGTCTCTGGGATGTCGCTGCTGGAGTTCTAATAATTCAGGGTGCTAGTATGGAGTCGTTATGGTCTACGGATTTATTTTTGTGAACAAGGTCTCGGTTCCCAGAGTAGAGTCCACAACAGCCGCACAGTCACAAGGAGTCTAACAAAGTGTTGAAGAAGATCAATGCGCAGTTTAAAAAAATAAAATCGTTTAAATCATTTGAATGATAATATTACCCTGTTGCGTTGTATAGTTAAAGCGTTGAAGTGATAGCATTTGTAATTGCCAGATTGAGATTTAATACATGGGCGCATTTGTTTCATGGAAAGTTCATTTGAAATCATGTAGAATAGTGTGCCAGTTGAATATGTAAGGTGAGTTTCAATGTTATTTGAAATGATGGTGGCAGTATGAGATTTCATATCAGAATGCATGAAATTAATTGGGCAGTGGTGTGAATTTGTTGGTTGAAAAACATAAGCACATTCTTTTATTTGAATTAAAATCCAGCCATATGTGAATGGAATTATTGGATTCAGTAGTGGTTGATTTTTACTTCTGCATCAAGTTAGAAGTCCAGATTGTATTGAGTTTGGAAATTGCATGAAGATTGTTGAATTGAGCACTAGCACTACCGCTTTTATTTCAGTGTTTTCTCATCTTACTGTAACAAATGAGACAGCAAGCATGGTATCTCAAATATTGAAGTGAACTATTGTTTTCTTTGAAGAGAGTGGCAAGATCAAAGAACACTGATTTGTACCCCAGTCAAGGCATATGAGCATTCAAGTCCTGTCCATGATAGTGTTATAATTATTGAAGTTTGCAGTTGTTGTCTTTACATATACCATTTTGCATTGGGAATCTACCTTTTGAGTTTCTCTCCAATAGTTTAAGCTCACTATTTTTAGCCAAATTTTTAAGTGGTATATGTTGAAAGTTGGTGTTAGCGGTTTCTCCAAAGCCTACCATTAAGGCTTGATATTGTTTGTAGAAGAAGATATTGCATAATTTCTCACACTCTTTGCCCACTGCTAAGAAAATGGCTAAGCCTGAAAGAATATTAGAGTTATTGAGAACTCTAATCGTATCCACTGTTGCAGCGCTATCATAATCAATAAAAACATTATTGCTTACATTCAAAAATGTATACAAAAAGCACGAGAAAATATAGAGTTTTTGAAGCTTGAATCACAGCTACAGCAAGAAGAGCTACATCAAAATAGACACCATTCTGAACCTATTTTTGTTTAGAACATTGAGACAACCACCCATCAGCGACATGTTAATAATGTTACAGTTCATTCAGATAAAGCAGCAGTTGTATATGCAGATGCAGAAACTCAGTCTGCACTTCCCAAGCCCATCATCAGACCTTGGGAATAGCTTGTCCACAATAAGAACATAACTGGTCTTGGATATGACAAGGACTTGTCATTTCATATTCCAGACTATACCAAGCCCATTGAGTTTCAGAGTGCTGGATTCATTCATGACAGCTCACCTTCTCCTCATGACAGTTCAGCTTCAGCTGTTCCAGACACTGCCCCTCTTCCATAGTAGCAACAACAACAATAGATCGTGAAATACCAACACTGTGATGGAGTTGGCCATCTGAAAGATCACTATTTTGATCTTCATCCATGTAAGCATTGTCATAAAACCAGTCATTCTTCAAACAGATGCTTCAGAAACAAACGTCCTGCAAGAACAAAGATTTATCTTGGATGGATCGCTTCTTGGAAATGGGCATCAACAGCCAAGAAGATATTCCAAACACATGTTAGAACTTGTTCCAGAATATTGAACAGTCTTGCAGTTGAGTTTTCTCCATCTTCTCACCTTGTATCTGACAGGGGGGGAAATGATGGTCATCTACAAGCTTCAAAGCCACATCAAGCGAGCCTGAGCCACAACCTGCCACACCAGTTTCAGAGTTGTAGCCAGAGACAAATATGCCCCGTTGGAACATAGCCTTCAGTTGCATCTCGGGACACTGCCCTCTAGCCAGAAGCACTTACAGCTTTCTTGCCCAGCTTTTGGAGCAGTTCAGCGAATGCAAATTGAGAACACTTGCCTGTAGCCGAAGACGCCAGCTTCTTGCCAGTTTTAAAGAGTTCACAGGAATTGCATTAAGCATTCCAGAGTTGTTGGTCATCCTTAAACCATCACAGGTTGATACTTCCCTTTTCAGGTTGAAGTTTTACCTTTTATGCGGGGTGAGACCTCCCTTTTATGGTTGAAGGTTTCCCTCTTTAAAACAATAGGAGCATTTCCTCTAGCAGAAGACTCCAGCTTCTTGCCAGCTTTGGAAGATTTCCCAAAACTGCACTAAGCGTTCTAGTGTTGGTGGCCATCCTTAAACCACCGCCCTTTATACCAACATTTCAGAGAGCACATTTAGCCTAGTGCTGCCATGCATTTTTGCGCATTTTGTATTACAACTCTCTTCTTGGACTCATACATAACCCTTCGTATTAAAGGGGGGAATGTTGGACACCTAATCCTCAATGGGTTAGTGTGGAAGTCGAATGGAAAAATGGAGTCCAAGAGACCTTGGGATGTGAATCCCAATGGTCACATAATGTACTATAAATGTATATCATTTGTGAATAAAAATTGTACTCACATGCTTTATCTTTCCTATTGCTCTTGTTGTCCATGTGTGTTTAACATTGATGACCATAAACTGCCCCTTCATAAAAAATTACATCTCTTGAGACAATAAGCTTGTTGGTTAGAGGATTATACAATTTATAAGCCTTGCTTGTCTCACTATACCCAATAAAAATACATAACTCACTTTTTGATTCTAACTTTTTTCTATTTTGATCACGTACATGCACATAAGCCAAACAGCTAAAAACATTGAAATGATTAACATTAGGCCTTTTTCGAAACCGAGCTTCATAAGGAGTGATATTTTCTAGTGCACAAGTGGGGCTACGGTTAAGGATGTATATTGTTGTAGCAACTGCATCTCCCCAATAAGAGTTTCTCAATCCCTTAGTTTGTAGCATGCATCTTGCCATTTCAACCACAACATTATTTTCTCTTTTAGCTATGCCATTATGTTGGGGTGTGTATGTTGTAGTATGCTGCCTCCTAATGCCATTCATATCACAATAACTATGGAAAGCTTTTGAGCATGATTCTCATCCATGATCAGTCCGCAAACATTTGATCTTGCACCCTCTCTCATTTTCTACAAGAGCTTTGAACATCTCGAATGTATCTAGGGCTTTACTTTTGGCCTTCAAAAAATATACCCAACAATTTCCTGAGTAATCTTCAATAAAAGTGATGAAATATGATGACTTACCCAAATTCTTAGTCTTCATAGGACCACATATGTCTAAATGAACAAGCTAAAGCGGGTGATGAGCCCTCCATGCAGTTCCCTTTGGAAACCTTTCCCTTGCATGCTTTCCTTTACCACATCCTTCACAAACCTCATGCTCTTCTACCTTGCACAAACCAAAAACTAATGCATGTAAGGTTAGAAACTTCAAATTGTGAAAATTTAAATCCCCATACCTAAGATGCCATAACCAACTTGAGTCTTCATAAGCCATATTTGCAAGATTGTTGTTATGTTCATCATAACTAAAGGGGAACATCCCATTTCTTGTCATAGGAACAACAGTTATCAACCTATTTCCCTTATTCTTATCATAGATAGTACATGTCTTATTTTCAAAGACTACTTTATAATTTTTCTCACATAGCTGCACAACACTCAACAAGTTATGCTTCAATAGTGGAGTATAATAAATGTCATTAATACTCTTTATACCTTCTTTTGTTTGGACCTCCATAGATCCTTTGGCAGCAACCTCCAATGATTTATCATCACCAAGCTGGATCTTGGATTTGAAACTTCCATCCTTGGCTCAAAACAACTTCACATTCCCTATCATATGGTTAGAGCATACAAAGTCTAGGTACCAAACATCTTTACTAGTATTTTCACCTTTGGCATAAGATGAAAATAAGTGATCTAGAGGATACTCACCACTTTCTTGAGCATAATTAGCATTTTTACCTTCTTTCAATCTGCATTCTATCGCAAAGTGGCCATACATGTTACAATAGTAACCTTGAACATTTCTCATATCAAATCTACCTCTACCTCTTCCTCTGAAAATACCTCTTCCACTTAAGCCACCCTGTCGTCTACCTCTTGAATAATTTTGGCTTTGCCATTTACTTTGACCTTGATTGTTTTTAGTGCTATTGCTACTTGCATCTTCATTCTTTGTAATTTGTAGTTTAGAGGAAAAAGCTTTCTCTACACCTTCAAAAGTGTCCTTCAATCTTTCTTCATCAGACATCAAAGATCCAACCAATTGATCAAATTGTAGTTTTGTCAAATCCTTACTTTCTTCCATGATTATTGCAACATGATTCCATCTATGTGTTAAATATATCAATACTTTTTTAATTAAAAATTCATTACTTACAGTTTCTCCAAGTGTAGCCATTTTATTGACCACATCTTTGACTCTCAGACAATAATCACTAACACTTTCGGCTTCTTGCATCTTCAAATTATCGAACTATCGCGTGAAGCTTGACCACCTTAACTTGATCACTACCTTGGTAAGCTTCTTGTAGAGTCTCCCAAGCAGCTTTGGTAGTTTTTTCTCCATATATTCTTGGAAATAAGCTCTTATCAAGATCTATCTGAATGTGAAACAAAGCTTGAGAATTCTTCTTCCTTTCTTCCTTTCTTGTTGTTCTTTCATTGGATGTAAGGGAATTACAATCAGCTGGCTCCTCATATCTTGATTCAACTATCTCCCACAAATATTTTCCAATAAAAAACATTAGCATGTTAATGCACCAATAATCATAATCATTCCCAACAAATTCTGGAACTAGCATTTGGAAATAATTCAACATGATTAATTGAAAATTTAAATGCCCATGTCAATTTAATACTCGACTTTTTAAAGTATATTTTATTTAAATAATCTAACAAACCTATGCTTCCAATCAGTTAAAAATTTAACTAATTTTTCTAAATATATAAATTAATTTAAATTGAAACAAAAACCTTAAGATCAACCTTTCTTCCATAACACTTATATGAAGTGTATGTTTTTCAACTTATAGATGCGAGTTGGATTTTTGTTTTCTATTTTATTTTTTTTATTTCAAGTGAGAGGAATACTGTTCTTGTTGTAAATCTTTCTATGGCTGTTATGAAACTAGCTCAGAAAAGATAGAAAAGAGAGATCAATGCCTTAGAATTCAGCCTCTTCGAGGGGGCAACCTCCTTTACATTAGATAAATGAACAATTCTTAGATGATTCAAATGACAAAACCTCCTTTCTATATATAGGAGTCTAACGAGTCACAATATAAACCAGCCGACCTAACAATAATAATATAAAGCCACAAAAATATTAATAAGGGGTATAACTACAATAGTAATGGGGTAATCACTAGTATTATAGGGACCCAACATGCCCCTCGCCTTCAAAAAAGTGTTGTCCTCAACGCTT
>APFE030910179.1:0-34947 GCA_000404065.3 Pinus taeda | reverse complement strand
TATTTTGATTATGGAATTATTATCAAGCCGACCAGCAACTTGAGTAGGCTCAGAAGCCCAATAGACATGCCTATTCATCATCTACATTTTAGTATAAATAGAAGAGGATTTGAAGTCATTTAGACACACTCTTTATGTGATCTCCTCTCCACGTCTTTGGGTTTTTGGAAAAGGAGAGACATAAAAAGAGCATACGTTGGCCTAGCAAGAAGCCCTAACACGCAGTCAATGGCGCTGTTCAAGAAGCCCTAATACGCAATTCATGGAGACACTTATGCACAGGTCATGGAGACACTTATATGCAGGGCAGAGAGACTCCTTACACGCAGTTCATGAAGACAGTCAACGTGATGAATCTGCACCATTGTCATATGGAAGAGCCGCAATCATAACATTGTTCATGAGGAGACCATTATACGTTGATCATGAGTAGACCTTAAATGCAATACATAAGGATATATATATACGCAGGGCAGAGAGACAATACAACGCAGCAAGATATATATAGTCGCAGGCAATGATACAACACAACAACAGCTATATATACACAGGCAATAATTCAACGCAGCAAGATATATATTCGCAAGCAATGGCAATATATATTACACGCAGTAATAGGACACGTTGTAATCGAGATACCTTCCTACGCTGTCAGGAAGTCACCTTCTACGCAATCATGGAGACAAGCCTTTATACGCAGTCAAGGGAGACTTGCCTCGGACATTCTCCTGCTCAATCACAGATAAACAAGACTTCAAAAGGTAAGCTGCAGTCTTGTTGACAGTAAACCCTTCTCTGAGGTCTCGATCAAAGGAGAAGATTTCAGATGCCATAAATGAAGGTATGATCTCGAATGTCATCTCGGATGGATGAAAAAGGTATGCGTATTAACATATATATCAGTATATATATGTGTTGATCTGTGCTCCTGCTAGCTCGTATACCCCTAGCAGTAATGCATTGATGATCCTTGTGTTTATATGATGAAACTGTCATTATATAAAAGAAGCCCTTAATAAAATTATCAATAGATCTTACCATTAGAAAGGTGCAGCAGTAACAACGTACAACAAGCATGATCTCAGTAAAGGTGCAGCAATGATGCAACTGTGATGACATAATGATAAATGAGATCATGAGCAACATCATGATGAATGAGATCATGAGCGTAAGAAGCATAATGATGCATGATGATATAAGCATGGGCAACTTGATGATGAATAAGACCATGGAAATGCAACATGAAGATGAGAGCAGCTCAATCATCAGGTTCAACACATGTGACAGTACAACAAGGTGTCACATGGTAATGTGCAGCAAATGAACGAAAGGCAGCACTATGATAGGTGAAGGAGTCACCTTAGAGAATCAGTTGAAGCAATATGTCTTCAACTGATCTCATGCGATATCAAAAGTCAATTATGGACTTCTATTGTAAATGTACTATCTCTCTCACTTTCTCTGCTGAACTATGAAGAACATAAAAGAAGAATTGATCAAGGGTTTCCCCACATTGTGGGGTTTGTCCCTGGCTGGCACCACATCTTGTGTCCTCTTGTCTTGGCTTGTCCTCTGCGATTTATATTTATGTTCTATCTGCATTTTACTTTAATGCTGATGTGATTGCTAATCTGGAAAAGACATCTAACTATGAAAATTGAAATAAATTGCTCTAGCATAGAACATACCTAAACTTAACACAAATCACATATGTTTACAATCTTAGGGCTAATATAGTTGAAATTAGATCCCAGATCAATTAAAATTGAGACTTTTAAGTCTTTGACCACACCTTCCATTTGAATAATCATTGTTTGTTGATTTGCCTGCCTATTATCCAACGCAACGTAAATCCTGGGTATGCGTTGGGCCACATCATTCATAGTTGTTGGCTCGTGTATGTTGTATAGTTTTGTGCTAATCTTCTGTAGTTGAGGACAATTTCTTCGCAAGTGGTTCTCTCCACATTCCCAGCACTGCATGGTCCCTTTCCCAGACCCTTCAACCTTTTCATTCGTTGATTTCTATGGTTCATTTTTGTTGATTCAGGGATTTTGCTTAAATTTGTTCCTAGGGGAGGTATTAAACTTTCTAGCCTTTCCCCTTGTTTATATCCTGAGGTCCTCTACCCGTTTCCCTTTTCTTTCTTCTTCCAATAAATCTGAACCTCAATCTTATGCCTAGATTGATCATAGCAATGTTTGGTCTTCCGAACAACCTCTTCCAGAGTCTTGGGTTCATCAAATTCTATTATGTCCCGGTATGCATGCGGTAACCCACTAATATACCTCTGGATCTTAGTCTTTTCATCCTTTATGTAAGGTACATGCCTCAATAGCTCCAAAAACTTGTTGGTATACTCCCCTGGTGTCAGTTGCTCCATTTTGTGTTGATAAAATTCCTTGGCCCTACTGTATAATACTTTTCGAAGAGGTACTGTGCTCGAAAGTACTTCTCAAACTTCTTCCATATTAACTCTTTTTCTTTGATATTTTTTATGTTTTTGAAATCCTCCCACCATAAATCAGCCTTTCCTTTTAAACTAAAGAAAGCCACCCTAGCCTTCATGTCCTTCGAATAATCATGCAGTTTGAAGTACTTCTTTATTCCCAAGATCCAAGCCTCTGCATCTTCCACTTTCTTGACTTATCCATCAAGGATGGGTGGTTTTTCTTTCTTAAATTCTTCTTGCATGTAAATCCTTCTGCTCTTCCTTTGATAATGATGTCTCTTAGTTGCATTGTCTAATGCTCTGCTAGCGCTATTGATTCTCTCTCCAGAGTGTTGAGAAGGATTGTTCCTCCTCTTGCATGTCTTTTCCTCTTTCTTGATTGGCTACCTTCTACTCTCTTATTATCCAACTTATGCTTTTGGATTTTTGATCGATTGTGCTTAGGCTTGTACCTATCCTAATGGTTGGTACCAATTTCCTATTGTCTTTGTCTTTACAGGTTTGTTAGGCTTTGTAAGTTTGTAATAATATGGCATCCACTTATGATTGTTCTCTAACAATATTTACGTTATTTTCCTTGCAACTTCGTATTTCTGTTCTTAGACTTCTAAGAGTGTCCATCAATTTAGGGGTGTCCTCTTTCATCTTCCCAACTGAATCTTCTTCGGGACCTTGTTGGGATCTCTTTACACCATATTGTTCAAATATGTTGCTCATCCTTTCTCTTGCTTGCCATATCCTAGTGCCTGTTTATCTGCTTTTACACACACACAAATGTTAGCCAACTAGAATGAAAATGCAATCAACACAGGTACACGTCACCTTGGCCTATGTTGATCTGAAACATCAAATCTTAGTTGGCACATAGATAATTCAATCAACAATCCTATATAGCCACAAATCACATTACCTTGTATTTTTAATATCATCACACATTTGTCAACAGAAAGGAAATCTAGAAGACCAAGCATATCAAGCATTTCAAATATTCATCTACTGTGTGCATGTGAAACTCTTCAGGGTTAGTGTTTGGACCTCACTCTCATACCACTTTAACATACCCCGTTACCACCCATAGCCCACAATAAGGGGATAGGGAGACAGTTATTATGTTGACTTGACCTCCAAAGTTTAGTTTTGGAAATGGGGCCTAAATTTTTTGATCTTTTCTGAACTGCCCAAAACCCAAAACCGACATTGCCATTGCGTTAGTCTTGTCAAGACCTTTTCAACTATATAAAATTAGCTTCAATCCAACTCTTGGATCAAAAGATATGGCCATTTTGAGATTGGCCAATCACTTCTTGCCATGTTATCCTAACCTACCATGTGGAACCCACATGGACCCCACGTGGCTCTTCAAGTCATTGTGAAAATTCCTAAGCCGGAATTCGAAGCAAACATATTTGTCGCCTTCACTTAAATTACATATATGCAGAGACAAAATATTGAGCAAGAAAGAAAAATACAACACACAAGACACAATTACTTTTGGACAAATAGTCCCCAGAAAAACCCAATGTGGGAAAACCAATGCAGCAACTCTGAGGGTTTATTATTATGCAGGAGAAAATTCAGAGTACAATTCTAGGATGTTCAACTAACAATTTGATACAGAGAGAATACTGAACAAAAGACTGGTGAAATGATCGCACCCAATCACTGGAGAATCAACGATTGATCCTGCTGCTCTAGAGGCTCTATGTCACACTCTACGTGGCCTCTGCATAGAACTGCGTCACCCTGGGCAGTTTCTGCGTCACCCCTCCTGGGTATTACACTGCCTCTCCTCTGGATCCTCTGATGGCTGAGAAATCGACTTTCTGCCTCCTAGACTCACACCCTGGCTTCCAGCAACTGAACTTCGACTTCCCTCAGCAGCAACTTGACTTCCCTTCAAGGTCTGCATTGCCTCTGCGTCAGCACTACGTAGGCCAGCATCAGCCTTCCTATAGACGTCTTTCTATTCTCCCTCTGCCTGGTACTCTTAGGAAATTCCTTCTCCCGGATTCTCACTGCCCCTCTGCTACAAGATCTCCTCAATCGATTTTCCTCCTGAGAACTTCTCACTTTAGAAAATCAATTTTCTCAATCTCTCTGTGTGTTTTCCAAATGACCCTCAAACCCCTTCTTATATCTTCCTGTTGGACAACCAACAGCTAGATTAAAACATAATCAAAGGCTCAGATCATTTTGGCTTGATCCGTGGTTTTTTCTAGAAGTTTCACCCCTTATTAGATTAATACCCATTAATATTTTAATTTTCCTAAGTTTAGACTTAGGAACCCCATTAAAAATATTAATGATTTTAATAAAATCACTTATGGGTGGAATTTCCCAAAACACTTTCTGGGTTCTTTGGAATACATGTGCCCAAGCCTCCCTACAAAATTTGAGGCTTAGAGCACATCCGATGCTACCCCAAATCAACACTCCCTCTTAGTGAGGAATGTGTTCTAGCAATACACTACCTCTCTGCATACTGCTCTGACTCTGAAGCATCGTCTCTGCGTTGTTGATGCCTGACATGTTGTCCATCAACCACTGCGTTGTTGCTGCACCTGTATTGTTGTCTTTGACACTGCCACTGCCAATGCTACATCTGTATTGCGGCTCCCTTTGCATCTGTGCTGCTATTGGTCCTTCCTCCCAACACTGCATCTGCATTGCAACTTAGTTGCTGAGAGAAGCAACTGAAAACACCAAAAATTATACAATTATCTAGTGGATACTCCTCATTGTTGGGTTGTGTTATATTCTTTCCACCACTAGCCCATGTAGTTAACCGGGGGGTTAGAGGGGGGGCAGGGCCCCCCCTTCATTGCACGGACCGCGCAGCGGGGGGGGGGGCCCAGGGGGGCAGCAGCCCCCCCTATACGAGGTGTTTGAGGGGGCCGGTTAACCCCCCTATACGGGGTCCGGGGCAACAACCCAGGGAAATTTTTTGGACCCTATATTAGGTTGGGCGGACCTACCTATGGTTTTGTGCATGGTTTTCGCACATGGTTTTCGGCCCATGGTTTTGGACACGATGGTTTTCGGTCCATTATATTGAATGCTTCGGCATGTATAAATATGTATTGTAACATTGAAAGGAACATAATGAAAAATCAAGCTGGTAGTCCCGATTTTGAGATCCAAGGGAAATCTCTGTGTATATGTTTTTTATGTGTTATGCTCTCGCATTGTTTATTTTCTATTCTTAAAATTCGTATACAGGTAATTTGTATATGGGGTTAAAACCTACATTTGGTATCAAAGTTGTTTTGGCTTCAAGGGGATGCCTTTGTTGCTGAGAGGTTTTGCTTGGGCTTGGGGTAGACCCTGTACAATGGGAGATCTGCGGGATCGATTCTGGTGGTGAAAGATGATGGCAAGCAGTGGAAAGATAGAGATCGAGAAATTTAATGGAAACTCAAGATGGAGGATCTGTTGGTGGATAAAATTCAGTGGATCACAGTAGATCCGGGTACTAAACCAACGGGAGTGTCTGATGAAGAATGGAAGAAGTTGGATCGGAAGGCAAAGAGCACAATACGATTGTATGTATCAGACTTAGTGTTGTTGAATGTATCAAGGGAAGCTACGACTGAGACTTTGTGGGACAAGTTGGGGACTTTGTACCAATCTAAGTCTTTGGTGAATAAATTGTTCCTATGGAAAAAGCTGAATAACCTGAGGATGAAAGATGGAAACTTGGTGACATGGCATCTGAACGCATTTAATACTGTGGTAAGTCAGCTATTATCTGTTGATAGTAAAATTTCAGCTGAAGATAAGTGCATCAGTTTGTTCTGTTCTCTACCAGATTCGTGGGATAGTCTGGTTATTGCAATAGGTAGCAATGCAACTGCCTTGCAGTTTGATGAAATAGTCTCATCCTTGCTGACGGAGGAGATGGGATGGAAAAATATGGAGAGCCAGAATGGTGATGCCTTGTCTGTACGAGGACGGTCCCATAACAGAAACAAAAATAAGTCATCGAGTGAGAGATCTAAATCTCCAGGAAAACCTGTGCTAGAAATACAGAAAGGAAGGGCACTACAAAAGGGACTGTAAATCTACAGCTCTTGACAAAGGAAAGGGATCTGATGATGCTCCTTCTGCAGAGGTGAAAACCACCTCAGATGAAGGTGGGGATGTGTACTAGGCTTCTTCAAGTACACATGTAGATCATGAGGCATGGTTGATTGACTCAGGTGTATCATTTCACTTCACTCCCCATAGAGAGTGGTTTTGCGAGTATGAGAAATATGATGGTGGTGATGTCTTCTTAGGGGATGATAGGAAGACTAGAATCGTTGGTCACCGAAAAGTAAAGTTGAAGTTGTAAGGTGGAAGGGTTAGAACACTTCTGGGTGTTCTGCATATTCCTACATTGGCCAGAAATCTGATTTTTGTAAGCAAGTTGGATGATGTAGGTGTAAAAACAGTGTTCAAGAAGGATACTTGCAAGATGGTTTGGGAAGCACTGGTATTGATGCGGGGAGTTCAGATTGGAACTCTGTACAAGTTGGAAGGTAGCACTGTTGTTGATAGGTGCAACAGTTCTGTGATTCCTGAAAGTGGAGGAGAAAATCTAGTGGTCTCTGAAGAGAAGACCATGTTGTGGCATCAAAGGCTTGGACATATTGGAGAGAAGGGCCTTCGAATACTTCATGGTAAAGGTATGGTAGAAGGTATCAGTAATAGCTCTCTGGATTTTGATTTCTATGAAAATTGTGTATATGGGAAGCAGAATCGGGTGAGTTTCCCCTCTGGTGGTAAGAGGGAGAAACAAATAATAGAGCTTGTGCACAATGATGTGCTTGCACCTGTGAAGGTTCCATCACTAGGTATGTCTGTGTACTATGTATCATTTATAGATGACTTCTCAAGGAATACATGGATATATTTCCTTAAGAAGAAATTTGAAGTCTTTGACAGGTTTAAAGAATTTAAGGCTCTGGTGGAAAACCAGACAAAGAAGAAGTTAAAGGTGTTGAGGACAGATAATGATGGAGAGCTTTGCAGTAAGGAATTTGAAGAGTTCTGTAAGAAGTGTGGTATAGCACGACAGAGGGCTACTCCATACACACCTGAGCAAAATGGAGCTGTAGAAAGAATGAACAAGACGTTGATTGAAAGGGCAAGAAGCATGCTCAACGTTGTCGAGTTAGGACAAGAATTCTGGGCAGAGGCGATGGAGATAGCATATTACCCAGTCAACAGATCACCTTCATCAGCGTTGGAGGATAAGACTCCACAAGAGGTATGGACTGGTAAAAAACCCTCTTTCACATCTGAGGGTATTTGGATGTGATGCATATGTACATGTTCCAAAGAAGAAAAGAACGAAGTTGGATAGTAAATCTGAAAAGTGCATCTTTATTGGATATAAGGATGGTTTAAAGGGTTATAAGCTTTGGAACCCGGTAACAAGGAAGGTTGTGTACAACCGAGATGTGGTGTTCAGAAAGGTGAAAGATGTTATTAAACATGAAGTCCAACCAAAGGAACCTGAGAAGATAGAGTTTGAGCTTAAGGAGGAAGAATCAGACTCTACAGCAGAAGAGGAATCAGAAGATGAAGAGCCACAAACTCCGGGTGTGAGAAGATCAATTCGAGAAAGAAGGCAGCCGGAAAAGTATAGTCCATTTGCTTTCTGTTCAAATTTTACTTTATCTATTACTGATGATGATCCTAGAACTATGAAGGAAGCAGTAGATTCAGAGGATGGAAAACTCTAAAAAGAGGCCATGGTTGATTAAATGGCATCTTTGCACAAAAATGAGGTTTGGGATCTGATGGAGTTGCCGGCTGGAAGGAAACACATTGGCAGCAAATGGGTGTTCAAGAAGAAGACAAATGTAGAAGGAAAGGTGGAGAAATACAAAGCTCGATAGGTAGCAAAAGGTTATTCCCAGGTGTCGGGAATTGATTTTGGTGATATTTTTTCTCCTATTGCCAAGATAGCTTCTATTAGATTACTTTTATCTAGTGTTGTTGCTTTTAATTTTGAGGTAGAACAGATGGATGTGAAGACAACATTTCTTCACGGGGATCTGGAAGAGGAGATCTATATCAAGCAACCTGAAGGTTTTGCAATGAAGGGTACGAAAGAACTGGTATGCAAGTTAAAGAAGTCTATGTATGGGTTAAAACAGTCACCAAAGATGTAGTATCAGAAATTTGATACATTTATACGGGGACTTGGCTTCACCAGAAGCAAAGCAGATCACTGTGTGTATTTTAAATTAATTGGTGACCATGTTATTTATCTGGTCTGGTATGTGGATGATATGTTGTTGGTTGGAAATGACAAAGAAATTATCCAGGATTTGAAGACCCAATTGTCCTCCAAATTCGACATGAAAGATCTCGGTGCTGCAAACTATATTTTGGGCATGGAAATTAAAAGCGATCGGGCAAAGAGGAAGCTCTGGTTAAACCAGAGGAAGTATGTCGAGATAATACTGCAGAGATTTAATATGCAGGATAGTAAACCGGTGAAGGTTCCTATTCCTGTAGGTGTAAAGTTATTTGCCGAACAGTGTCCCAAGACACAAAAAGAGGAAGAGGACATGTCCCGTGTTCCATATGCAAGTGCAGTCGGTAGCTTGATGTATGCAATGGTCTGTACTAAACCAGACATTGCACATGTAGTGGGAGTATTGAGCATGTTTATATCAAAACCAAGGAAGGAGCACTAGACAGCAGTGAAGCGGGTTTTCAAGTATTTGTGTGGCACGAGTGATTATGGTTTGTGCTACCAAGGAAAACCAGGATTGGACAGAGTGTTGGATATTCGTGGCTTTGTTGATGCAGACTGGGCTGGAGATTTGGATCAGAGAAGATCTACAAGTGGGTATGTGTTTAACCTATTTGGAGGTGCAGTCAGTTGGATGAGTAAGAAACAATTTGTAGTGGCATTATTAACTATAGAGGCAGAATACATGGCAGCCACTCATGCAAGCAAAGAAGCAGTTTGGTTGCAGAGATTATGTTCAAGTATGGGGTTAGTACAGAGAGCTATAAGGATAGACTGTGATAGTCAAAGTACAATTTTCTTGGCAAAGAACCCTGCTTATCATTCAAAGACAAAGCACATTGATGTTCAATATCACTTTGTGAGGTATGATAGAAGACAAAAAGGTGTTGTTGGTAAAGGTGGACACTTTGAAGAATACTGCAGATGCATTGACAAAATCTATGAGCTCTAACAAGTTCTCTTGGTATAGAGAAATAATGGGTGTTGCAGGGCTGGATAAATGACTAAGCTCTCCTGTGGCCCCCTGTGGAAAAAAAACAAGTGGGAGAATGTTGGGTTGTGTTATATTCTTTCCACGACTTAGCCCATGTAGTTAATCGGGGGATTAGAGGGGGGGCAGAGCCCCCCCCCCCTTTCGTTGCGCCAACTACGCAGCGGGGGGTTCATAGGGGCGGTGGGAGCCTCCCCTGTACGAGGGGTTTGAGTGGGGCAGTTAGCCCCCCTCTACAGGGTCTAGGGCAACGCCCCGAGGAAATTTTTTTTGGACCTTATATTAGGTTGGGCAGACCTACCTATGGTTTTGTGCATGGTTTTCGCACATGGTTTTGGACACGACGGTTTTTAGTCCATGGTTTTGGACGTGATGGTTTTCAGTCCATGGTAATGGATGCCTCGGCATGTATAACTATGTATTGTAACATTGAAAGGAACATAATGAAAAATCAAGTTGGTAGTCCCAGTTTTGGGATCCAGGGGAAAATCTCTGTGTATATGTGTTTTATGTGTTATGCTCTCGCATTGTTTATTTTCTGTTCTTAGAATTCGTATGCAGGTAATTTTTGTACGGGGTTAAAACCTACACTCGTTGCTGAAATTCTGATTGGTGCTAGTTCCATTCTGCCTTTGAAGCCACTGCATTGTTAAAGCTCTGCACTATGCCTCCTTGCATCGTTGCCTCGTTGCTCTGCGTTGCTCAGTCTCTAGCTCTCCTAGCCACTGCATCGGTTGAATCAACACTCCATGGCACCAACTGAAACTCCACCATCCCGCTACTCCTGAACATGGGCTCCCATAGCAAGGTGATGATCCAAGAGGTGGGCTCCTCAAGGATCTTGCCTATTTGTAGCTCTATCGACCTACAATTCTAAATCAACCCACCTCCCCCCTGGAGGTATCTCGGCTATCATGTCAAATCCTCCTCGTCGATCTCCACGGCTACAACCTTGGGATCATGCTTCTCATCCTTGTCCTTTTTCTTCAAAGGACGCTGGGATGCATAGTGGCCCACTCACCACATCTGAAGCACTTCACCTTGAAAACGTCCTTCTTTAGTCTTTGTTGCCCCTGTTGTCCCATCGATGCAAGGGTTGTGTTATCCTCTTCCTCTGCTTTAGGCTTCAACCCACTGTTGTTGTTGCTCCCGTCAAATTTGACCTTGAGCAGGTCTCTCCTCAGCTCTTCTTGTTTCAAAGTTGCCCACATCTCGTCCCAAATTGGCAATGTTGCTCTGCCCAGGATACTCTGGACAAAGATCTGCAAATCATCTGAGACAGAATTTAGACCTAGTCTCACTAACTCCGAGTCTTGAGGTGTATGTCCCGCAGCTGACAGCTCATCACAGGTCTCCTTCAGTTTCATGAGGAACGGATCCACTCGCTCCCCCTTCTGAATCTGAGCAGATCTCAGCTTCTGCTCTAAGTACATCTTCCGCTGCTCGAAAGATCCCTAATACAATGTGGCCAAGGCATCCCACATCTCCTTAGTGGTCCCTTTGCTTGTAATGTGGCACACAATATGATCCTTGACTCCATCCAGGATCATCCTCTTTGCCTTAGCCATCTCAGCTTTGTACTTCTTCATTGGATCTACATCCGTTGGGATAACTACCACATTATCAACATACATCTTGAGGGCATGCTCATCTAGAAGGAAAGTCATCCTAGCCTTCCAGATGGCATAGTTGGAAGCCCTGTCCAACCTGTCCTGATCCCTCAAGCCACTGGTTTCCATCTCCTCCGAAAACTGTCAAACAACTCCCTCTTTCTCCCTACTGCATAACTCCTAGGCTAGCTTACACATTCCTTGATGGAGTTGGTAAGTTGTTGCTCCTCTGTTGCTCAACAATTGAGAAGTGATTATTTCCTCAACAAGAAAGCACTGAGGAAGTATTCCCTCACTATGCTCTGCTACTTCTTTCTTTTGACGTCTTTTCAGCACGGCAAAGTTGCCCCCTAAAAAATCTGTGTCCACCAACTACTCCTCACATTGAGGCTCAGCGTTGCTCCCTCTGCCATGACAAAATTCGAACTGGAAGCTCTTTCTCTTCGTCAACTCACTCGGAGAGAGACTACCTCGAATTTTTGATCCTTCAGCTAGAACTACGCAAATCCTCTAGGGTTTCGACTTGCTGCCTCCTGCAGCTTTTCGATTCCCCCTTCTGCTCAACGTTGGGGTTTCTAGTTCTGCTCTTCTTGTCTCACCTGCACTAGCTTTGATACCATGTGAAAATTCCTAAGCCAGAATCCCTATTGCAGCAAACTAATGTTACTTCTCCTACTTGATTAAATCATGCAAGTTATTTACTGTATTCTACGATAAATTTCGAAGCAAATACATCTGCAGCCTTCACTTAAATTACATATATACAGAGACAAAATACTGAGCAAGAAAAAAAAATACAACACATAGGACACAATTATTTTTGGACAAATAGTCCCCAAAAAAACCCAATGCGAGAAAACTGGTGCAACAACTCTGAGGGTTTATTATTATGTAGGAGAAAATTCTGAGTACAATTCTAGGATGCTCAACTAGCAATCCGATACAGAGAGAATACTGAACAAAAGACTCGTGACATGATCTCGCGCTATCACTAGAGAATCAGTGACTAATTTTGCTGTTCTAGAGGCTCTGCATCACTCTCTACATGGCCTCTGCGCAGAATTGCGTCACCCTAGGCAGTTTCTGCATCACCCCTCCTGGCTATTACGCTGCCTCTCCTCTAGATCCTCTGTTGGTTGAGAAATCGACTTTCTGCCTCCCAGACTCACACTCTAGCTTCTGGCAATTTAACTTCAACTTCCCTCACTAGCAACTAGGCTTCCCCTCAAGGACTACGTTGCCTCTGCATCATCACTGCGTAGACCAGCGCCAGCCTTCCTCTAGACGTCTTTCTGTTCTCCCTCTGCCTGGCACTCTCCAGAAATTCCTTCTCCCAGATTCTCACTGCCCCTCTGCTGCAAGATCTCCTCAATTGATTTTCCTCCTGAGAACTTCTCACTTGAGAAAATCGATTTTCTCAATTTCTCTATGTGTTTTCCAAATGGCCCTCAAGCCCCTTCTTATATCTTCCTATTGGACAACCAACGGCCTAGATTAAAACATAATCAAAGGCTCATATCGTTTTAGCTCGATTTGTGGACTTTTCTAGAAGTTTCACCCCTCATTAGATTAATACCCATTAATATTTTAATTTTCCTAAGTTTAGACTTGGGAAACCCATTAAAAATATTAATTCTTTTAATTAAAATCACTTTTGGGTGGAATATTCCAAAACACTTTCTGGTTTCTTTGAAATACCTGCACCCAAGCCTCCCTGCAAAATTTGAAGCTTAGAGCACATTCGATGCTACCCCAAATCAACAGTCATTGTCACATTATATTTCACGTGGCTATGCCACATCACAATATATGTAGGCCCCCTTGTCCACGTCACCATGCTTACCCCCATAGCATTGCCAATGGGCAAGCTCATGAGTCATGAACCTACGAGTGCACCATGTGGCATAGCAACATCAATGCTCGATGGCCCTTGCCTGTCCAACCTTAGCCTTGTTCCGGACCCCACAGAATATATATATATATACAATGTGCCTGCCCCTATGTAGTTGTAGAGTTTAATGGAAATTTTAACATAGTTTGTATGAAATGTGTTTCCCACATGCGAAACGTGTTTCAAGCGAGTTTCAATCGCATTTCAGTGTTTCGATATGTAAACGTGATTGGTACGCAGGGGGGCCATGTTTCCTGCAACATAGTGTTGGACATATCTCATGGAGACTTGATTGTTGACAACATCACTTTGGAGCTTGGCATGTGTTCTCTTGGAGTGTAGCACTTAACATGTGTGGACCTATTTGTGAGAGATAGGTTGCTTGTAAGGGTTTAGGCCCAATCTACACCATATTTGAGAGTGCTTATGTGATAACAGTGCATGTTGTATGGATGACTCTTGATTGTTTTGTGATGGACATGCACACGTAGAGGTGGCCTACTCTGGGATTCTTCCTTGCAACACTACAAGTACAAAACATGAGATAACTTGGTGACTTCTTCATGATTGACACACAGAGATCAACTAGCTTGCTTGGAGGATACCTTGCGATGAGAAGCACTTGGCAATCCAGTGAAGAACATTAAGGATTATATGGCATGGGTGCACTTAGATCACTTGTGAAAAGGCTTTTACTTGACTTGTGCTAGCTTGGGTTGACGAAGTGGTCATGTATGTGTGGTGGACCTAGAAGAGCACATTGCTTTAGAGGAACATTGGACATATCTTGCGGAGCCTCGATTGTTGACAACACCTTGAAGCTTGATATGTGTTCTCTTGGAGTGTAGCATTTTACATGGGTGGACCTACTTGTTAGAGATATGTTGCTTGTAAGGGTTAAGGCCCACGAGCAAGGAGAGAGTCCTTTCACTAAACTATCCATTCATCATCTTGCAATAGAGATGTGAGGAGAGTTGAGGACTCACTCACCCAACCTCCCCCACCTCTCTCTCTCCAGTGTACTCTTCATTAGTTCATCTCTCTTTATTTTGTAAGGGTTGTGTTGTAACATGATTAGTTTTGATAATTTAAATTTGCTTATATAATAGGTTTTAGTAGTTTAGAAATAATAAATGGGTCTGCAAGAGTAAATGTGCTGTCAAAATGTAAATTTAAGTTTCATTAGCTGGTTGATTTAGTTAATCATGCATTTAAACATGATTAAATGATGTAATAAATTAAATTCAAACATGGTTTACAAACAGGTGAGAACGAATTTTCAAAATCGGAAAGAGGTTTTTGTTGATAACATCCTCATGTACAAAAACCTCTTTCGGATTTCTAATAGTTGTTATGGTTTGGGAGATTCGGATGAAGCTTTGCAGCCATAGTTTCCTGAATTTTCCTGTTTTTAGTCAGTGTTTTCGAATGCGGTTTCCGAGCCAGTGGAAATGAATTTTCAAAAACTAAAAGAGGTTTTTGTTTCCAACATCCTCATGTATAAAAACCTCTCTCAGTTTTCTAACATCTATTATGGTTTTGGAGATACACCTCATCATTTTAGCCTATTTTTCCGACTGTGCAATGTCTTGTTTAAGCCACTTTTTTACAGAACATATTGTGGATAATCATAGATGAATCTTGGGAAACTGGTGGAGCTTTTGTTCCTAAGATACTAGACTACAAAAAGCTCTCTCAATATTTACACAGCTAGCTTGAATTGAGATATTCGAAGGGATGACCAGACCCTATTTTTCAGAAATTCGGGAGGAAAAAGCTCAAAGACAGTTAGTGACTTGGAGGCCACCTCATCAAATATGAGTTGCAATCAAATTTGAATTTATCTTCTTTATCAACATAAATCCTTAAGGATAGTACCAGAACTCTTCAAATAGTTTTAGTTACCTTTATTTGTGTTCTAATTTTGTAATACAGTTTTCAAATATTTGTAATAGCTCTTGATATTTTTATCAAAATATTTTGTGAGGAAATTGTATAAATACTTCATCAATTGAAGTAATATGTGTGGGCTTTTGATGCCAAGGCTCTTCACTTTGTAATAGCTTCTATTATAGTATTTGTAATGAAAGCCTTTCGGCTCCAATTGGACAGAATTTGTGTTCTCTAGTATGTCTTTCTAGTGTTTCATATCTTATTTCTACACATGTTCAAAGCATTTATATGAAGGTGTGGGTAAGTGTAGATTAAGTCTTAATCTCTCTGAAATCCCTTGTAAAATCATAACCTTTAGAAAGATATTAGCTTATTGGACTGTTTGTCCAACATAACTACTCTTTGACTGGTTTTTGCTTTATGCCTTCTGATAGCCATTAAAAGATATTAGCTTATTGGACTATCTGTCCAAAATAGTTCCTCTTAGAAATGGTTTTAGTTTGGCCTTTAGTTGCCTTTGAATATATTTTTGTTGGCCGTAGAAATCTTCTACACGTATCCAAATTTCCCTAGTTGTTAAGAAGTCTGTCTAACTGCTTAATTATTAGAAATCTCCTTACATTCTTCTATCATAATCCTTGAAAAGCTAAGTCATTCTGTCAGGCTAGAAGCTAACACACTCTGAAGGGACCTTGTGAGAGAAGCCTTTAATCATGAATAGGGATTGTCATTGATCGCCAACCATCCCCAATTAAAACCACAAATCTGGCCATTTTGCTTCAAAGGTTATTGTTCATTGACAGGTGAACAACGTTTAACAAAGCCTCGGAACCACTGAGGGAGCCCCCTCTAGTTCAAAGGCCAGCTTGAACCCAAACGCTGGTTGAGTTGGTTTCCTGGCGTAGTTTTTGCAGCCAAGGACTCTGTATGGGAAATAGGTACAACAAGTTGTTAGATAAGTTCAAGGTTGTTCTACCTAAGGAGGCAAAGAAGCTAGAGTTTATACTGGAGGAGATTGATTGAGGAGAAAGAAGATGTTTTGAAGCCAAAGAGGACCTCCTAGTGGATGCTTGCTTGTTGGAGATTTTTTGTGGTGGCTAGGGTTTTCATGGTTTTCCCTAGCTAGGGTTTGAGAGAGCTTGCAAGATTATACCAGCTTTGTCATACAGCTGCAGTATGTACATGTGCTTCACATTTTCTATATATATATAAGGTTTGGGAGAGCTTAAATGACTATACCAGCTTTGTGATAACGCTGTTGTATGTACATGTGCTTCATCCTACTTTGACACATATAAGCATTGAAAGTGTCGAGTTAATTAACAATTAACATATAATTGGAAGCTAAGAGAGCATACTTTCTGCTGTAAAATCTGCAGCAATTAAAGTGATTTCAGATCTGATTTAGGAGTTGTCTTTAGTGCAACTTTTTGGAATTTCCAGTGCCAGAATCCGGTGGAAAAATTGAGGTGAAATCTTGATTTGTGTTATTTAAACTGGTTTCTTGACTGTATATATGGATTCAGCACCCTGAAAAACCCCCAGGGCACTTCGATTGTGTAGGCTTTACCCATCAAGCTGGTGATTTCAATAAATTCCTGCTGGATTTTCGAGAAAATAGACAGGAAAAGCCGACTGGAAAAGCTTCCAAAAAGTCGCACTAAAGACAACTTGTGTGATTTATGCTTGGAAAAGTGTGCCCTATAAACTGAAACTTGTTCACATATGTTTGGTACCTTTTCTCTTGGGCTTCCTAGTATGTTGGGTTGAACTGGGATGAAATATTGTCCACAGTTTACTCTTATAAATTAATATTTCAGATCAACCCGAAGGCTGAATTTCACAGTAACCAGAGCCAGCAAACCTCCTTGTGAGGTGAAAATTCTGTTTTGCATTAACAGTAGAAGAATGCCGAAATTTCTACAGAAATGACCCAGAAATACTTCCAAGGAGTTTCTGGGGCATTTTGTCCCTATATCCATGCTGGAAATGTTTCCAAGCAGAAAAATGGTGGGTGAAGTTTCCTGCGACCTTGCTTTAGAAAAACTCGTTTTCCTTGAACAAAATTAGAGGTAGAAATCAACTCCTCAACCAAATTTACAATAGTAAATTTCGCTTGTTTTCCTTGAACAGAACTTTAGGTAGAAATCAACTTCTAAACCAAATTTACTATAGTAAATTTTGGCTCATGTAGTTAACCTCGAGAGAGATTAGTAAAAGAGATGAACAAAAATTAATAAAAGGTAAATTTCGCTTGTTTTCCTTGAACAGAACTTTAGGTAGAAATCAACTTCTAAACCAAATTTACTAGAGAAAATTTTGGCTCATGTAGCTAGCCTCGAGAGAGATTAGTAAAAGAGATGAACTAAAATTAAATAAAAGGTAAAGTAAACTGAAAAATTCAAAACCCCAGAGACCAAGAATCAAAGAAAAATATATGCAGGAATGTTTAAATGTTTTTTCCATGCTGGTCAAGTTAAAGTGTGACTATCCATACAGAAATGTCCAAAAGTGCATATATTTGCATACCTAATTGAAAGGATAGTGTACCTCATGACTATTGTTTAATGTGGAATTCCTGTTATAGAAATTTGACCACTCCGGGGGAAACAATAAACAGCAACATCCTTAGAACCATGCAGGATTTCATACTTGGCAACTGCTACAGTTTTATGTTATGTTGCTAGAAAGGTGTGCATATGTCTTAGTAGTTAAGAACCTAATTGATGGATATTGCAGCGTTCATTTACAACATGCACCAGGGTTCATTTACTACATGCACCCTTTCCCCATCTTGGTCAAAGCGCTTTAAGGTATTTAATCTCTCAGGATTCTTTTGCACAAATAGGGCCTGTTACATTTTCTACTGCAACTCTAACTTCCAGCCAGATATCAATTTAGGAATAGAATCAACTGACATGTGTATGCTAAGCTAGAAAGAAAGAGAGTAACTTTGAATATATATTCAGTTCATCATATCATCTCCAATAGAATAGATCAGCTGTTGCTAGACAGGTTTTAGAGAAAGAAAAAAAGGCTCCTTTGAGAAAACAAAACATATGATTTTAAATAAGCATTTCCAATAATCATAAATGTTATATTGTCCTTTTTGTTTCTGATATCTTCCTCTATTGGACAATGAAAAGACAACATGAATAGCGTACCCTCAGGTAATAAAAATCCTTTGCATAGTGCAGGTCGTTCATAGGGTGCAACCTACAACACAGGAAATCATTTAGAAAAATATAATTGACTTTTTCAAACCATTTTAAAAAAATACTAAACTGAAATAAAAGAATTAACGACTACAAAATAAAAGAAAGCAAGCAAATTTAAGTTTCAGAATATTGACAAAATAAATTGAGATACAACATACACACGCCTTTTACTAATGAACACATTAGCATTGTAATTAGTAATAGTTTTCAAAACATTCATATGGCATTCGTCCACCGTAAGATTTTATGGAAGTTCTTCCAACTTACAATTTTATTGGAGTTCTTTAAAGTGAAATTAATGCAATCATCCCAGAGGTACTTGATCATCTTATTGTATATAGGGTCCAGGGTTTTCAGCTGATAGGTAGAGCCAATTCCTCAACAACATGCTGGCATTTGAAAGTTGACATGGCACCAACATTGGTCAACACTTATTTACCTTACTAAACAGAAAATCAGACTGAAGGACGTGCTCCAGATGGGAATCCATTTTTGGCATTAGATGCCAGAAGTGAAGACCAATTGATCAGCAAATCTAGAAGAATTACTTAATTAGAGGTGTATTGGAAGAGATTTAATAGAGGAAAGTGTGAGATGTGAGAATTTCTAGGAAGTTTAGGAAAGGATCTCTCAGGGTCTTCTCTAGAAGCTCTATGACTCTCATTTTATTGATTCCTTTCACTTTCTTAGATTTGACCTCACAACTTTCAAAAGGAAGAATCTTTTTTTTGGTTAATGAATTTGACATTTTATTGATTGTTTTCCTTCAAAGTCGTTGAATGATATTGGATGGAAGCAACGTAGCTCATTATATGCCATTTCCCTTGAGAAGAGTCTTTATTTTACAACAATGTTTGCATGCATAAAACGATGTCTTTGAGATGACAATATGTGTATCCATGTGTGAAAAATTAAAGTTTTCCCTTCCAAAAGATTGGCATTTCCTACTAGCATCATGATTGTTTGGTTACAGGTTCCTCTCCTCCTCCGTGGGACATGTATTGTGTTTGAAACAACAGTGGGATGCACCTACCTTGTGGTATCTTGATTCTTGGTATAGCTTCAACCACTTTAAAATTTCTTTTCCTCTCCTCCCTGTTCCAAAAGATTACATGCACTTTGCAAAAATTGAACATTTTTTCCTTAAATAAAGCTGAATTTGGAAAAGAAGAAAATATGCATAATAACATAGCAACAAAATATATTTCTGCTTTGATAAGGCAAGCATATCCCTATCTAAATAGATGTAGATGCATATCCCTAGCTCTAAGAGATGAAACCCTCACCCTAGTCTTGAAGTGGAGTACTCCTCTTGATCATATCTCTAACATGAGCGATAAAAATGAATGAATCGATGATCATCTCCAATATCTAGCTCACGAGAACAAACCTGTTAAAATTGGCAACTAGAGCCAAACTCCATGTGGATCACCTTATTTATGGCTTCTGATATTTTTCCTAGATTCCTCTCATCAAGAGGTGTAGGATTGATCTAAAGATCATCCGATTCCGATAAGTATTTATGGAGATATGAATTTATTTTGATTATGGACAAATTGTCAAGGTCGGCCAGCAAACTTATGTAGGCTCAGAAGCCCAACAGTCATGTCTATTCATCCTCAACGTTTGCGTATAAATACAAGGAGCATTCTCCTCATTTGGACAATTCAATTCACTCATCTTCTCTCTCTCTCTCTCTTATGCATAAAATGAGTCTCTCTCTCTCTCACACATGTGGCTGAAAGGAAGACATCCTAGGCCAAGGAAGACGCAGAAAGGAGGACGCTAGGGCAGCAGGTTATCTCTTTGACCAGCATTGACCATCCAGAAGTGCGGATTGGATGTGGTTGCCTCTCCTAGGCAGGCCGTAATTTTTGGCACGAAAATCGAGGTGATCTGACCTCTGGTTTGATCGATGTTGACTGCCCTAGTTTAGGGCTGCAGTTGACTTCTGAAATCTGCAAATTGACTGTACTTTTGGGGTTGTTCAATTGTTGTTTCTTTAGGATGTTCGAGGACAAGTTAACCGCAAATTGACCAAGCATTTTAGAGGTCAATTTCAGCGAGTTTGACCAAGTTTGACTTTGCTGATCTAGGGTTTGCTGCTGCTGATATAAAATTACAGAATTCAGATTTTGTACTATTTCTCTCTGCTGAACTATTGAAGATAAAAGAAGATTTGATCAAAGGGTTTCCCGCATTGGGGTTTGTCCCTGGCTAGCCGCCACATCTTGTGTCTTTTTGTCTTGGCTTGTTTTCTGTTGATCATTTAATGTTCTATCTGCACTTTACTTAATGTATATGTGATTGCTAATCTGTGGCTAATAAGAAGAAAAATTAAGTAAACTACTCTAAGCATAGAACATACCATAATTTAACATGGTATCAGAGTTGAGGTGAAGACAAAGCTCAAGCAAGAGCAAGAGCAATCACCGAAGAGAAGGTTGGCAAGGCTATCTGAAATAAATCATGGGGTCCTCAACACACTTCCCTGCTGAAGACAAACTCCGTGAAAAGTCTGACTATCACGGATGGAAGATGTCTCTCGATTTAACATTAGAAGAACAGGAAGTGTTGGACCATATCAGAGGCGGAATTGTTGAGCCTCCATCAAATGCATCTGTTGTTGCTAGGAACAAATGGACCAAGGGAGAAGTCAAAGCAAGGAAGATCATCCGGGACTCTATCAACAAGCGCTTGGTGGCCTATGTTTCCGAGCTGAACACCTCCAAGGAAATCTACAACATACTGGTGGGTTTATTTAAAGTTAATGATGCAAATCAAGTCTTGTTTCTTAGAAATAAGCTGAAGGAAATTAAGAAGGGCAAAGATGAGAGTATGCAAGCATATTTCTTAAGAATCACCGAGATCAAGAACGATCTCCTATCTATTGGGGTAGTAATTCCTGACAGAGAAATGACACTCACAACTCTTGGAGGACTACCATCTGAATGGTATATATTCAAGACTACTCTTATCAACAATAATGTAATTCCTGGATTTGAGGAATTAATGGCCAGATGCATTCAAGAAGAAACGAATGGAAGAGCAAGAAATGCCCATACTTAAAGGTCATCCCTCCGCCTTTTCTTCTCATAATAAAAGAAGAAACAATTCTGGAAAGGCTGGACCAAAGGGTGGAAGAAAAGGACGATGTTACAATTCCAATAAAACGGGTCACTATGCAAGGGAGTGCCCTGATAAAAGGGACTCACACTGGGACGATGATCAAAATCCCTCTCAAGGCAATCAAAGAAATGGCAGGTCAAATGGAAAAGGTAAAAGAAGTGCCAAAAATCAAGGGAGAGGACAACCATTCAAGAAGGCAAGAAATTCCAGGTATGAATCTAACATTGTTAACAATAAGCAATATGAATATTATCTACCCACTGCTCTATCTGCTACTGCTCTCTCGGACTCACTGGGAAATTGGCTTATTGATAGTGGTGCCTCAAGGCACTTCACTGGTTACAAAGAAGCTCTCTATAATCTGATAGAGAAAGAAACCAACTTGGAAATTGTTCTTGGAGATAATTCAAAATATCACGTGAAAAGCGTAGGAAATGTCACTCTTCAATTGAATCAGGGTAATACCATCCACTTACAAGATGTATTATATGTACCCGATCTCAAAAAGAACCTGGTGTCCATTTTGGCAATGGAAGACAAAGGCTACAAGGTTGCTTTCAGCGATGGCAAGGTACATGTATGGAAAAAGAACTTTAAAGATGCTTTTACTCTTGGGTTTCAAGTTGATTCATTATATCAGGTCGAAGGAAGTCCGTTGGGTGTCATGTCTTGTGACACATCTCTTCAGTCCGAACTATGGCATCGGAGGTTTGCTCACCTTCATTATAAAGCTCTACCCGATGTAAGAGAAATGGGGATTGGGATGCCCAAGTTCAAATTAGAGCAAGAAGGTGTATGTCCAGGATGTGCCGAAGGAAAGCTCAAAAGGGGACCATTCCCCTCAAGCCAAAGCAAGACCTCTGATATATTGCAGTTGGTTCACTCAGACATATCCGGTATGATGCCTATGAACTCCTAGGGAGGATATTTATATTTCCTCACTTTTACAGATGATTATTCTCACAAGACTTGGATATACTTCTTGAGAAAGAAGGATGAAGTGTTCTCCTAGTTTCAACACTTCAAAGCCTTGATCGAGAATCAAACTAAAAAGAAGATCAAGACCTTAAGGACTGATAATGGGACTCAATATGAATCCAATGAGTTTCATGACTTTTGTAAAGAGGCTAGCGTTAAGACGGAGACTACTACACCATATACTCCTGAGCAGAATGGTGTGGCGGAAAGGAAGAATCGTACAATTGTGGAAGTTGTTCGTGCTATGCTCCATGACCAAAGACTTTCGAAGTTTCTGTGGGCTGAAGCTGCAAATACCGCCGTATATGTACAAAACCGATGCCCTCATCAAGCATTGGATTCCAAGACCCCCGAAGAAATGTTCACCGATAAGAAACCTAATGTATCTCATTTTAGAATTTCTGGAAGCCTTGTATATTTTCATGTGCCGAAAGAGAAAAGGAATAAATTGGGTGCATCTGGAAAGAAAGGAATCTTTGTGGGCTATAGCAAAAATACTAAGGGCTATAGAATCTATGTAGCTGGTCAAAAGGAAGTCGAGATTAGTCATGATGTCACCTTTGACAAAGATATGGCTCTTAGCAAAGTAGACAATTTTCCTACTTTAAGGGGGTCTAAAGAAGCTCACACGGGGGAACCGAAGGAAAAGGAAGATGAGATGATGCCCGATGTGGAAGAACCTATGGATCCTATTGATCCTCCTCCGCAAGAGTCTTCCT
Source organism: Pinus taeda (assembly GCA_000404065.3). Taxonomy (NCBI): domain Eukaryota; kingdom Viridiplantae; phylum Streptophyta; class Pinopsida; order Pinales; family Pinaceae; genus Pinus; species Pinus taeda. The sequence continues at coordinate 11,816 of APFE030910179.1, read as the reverse complement.
CTTCTAGAAGAGGCCTTCATGGCTTAGGGGGACACTTGATGATGCTGAAGGACACATTGCACCCAGAGGAACCTTTCGTGAAAGTAAGAAGCCTAACAAGTATCAGGGATACCTAACCATCATGAGCACGATCATCCAAAATGAGCCTTCGTCATTCACAGATGTTGTCAAGCATTAGGTATGGAAGGATGTTATGACCGAGGAATATGAGTCCATTATGAAAAACGATGTTTGGGATGTGGTCCCTAGACCCCAGGACAAAGCAGTTGTCACTTCAAGATGGCTTTACAAAATAAAGCATGCAGTTGATGGAAGTGCGGAAAAGTATAAGGCTCGTTTTGTCGCTCGTGGCTTCTCCCAGAAGGAAGGTATAGACTATGACGAGATATTTGCACCTGTTTCCCGATATACAACCATCCGCTCGATCATGGCCTTGTTGCTTCGCCAGGATGGAACCTGCATCAGATGGATGTCAAGACTGCGTTCTTACATGGTTCGATCAAAGCGGAGGTCTATGTGGAGCAACCCGAAGGATTTGAAATTTATGATCGAGAATCTCATGTCTGCAGGTTGAAGAAGGCCCTCTATGGGCTAAAGAAAGCACCCTTAGCATGGTATGAGAGGATCAATAGCTACTTGATGACACTGGGATTCACTAGGAGTGAAGCTAACAGCCTAACGCTAACCTTTACTTTAAGGTTATAGATGACAAGCCTCTCATACTAGTGTTTTATGTTGACGACCTCTTTCTAACAAGTGCAGACCCTCTCATTCACGAATGTAAAAGGGAGCTGGCTTCTGAGTTCGAGATGAAAAACCTAGGACTTATGCACTATTTCCTAGGATTGGAAGTCTGGCAGAAACTAGGGGAGATTTTCCTATCTCAAGGAAAATATATGGTGAAGATATTTGAGAGATTCGGCATGGTGGACTGCAAGCCCGTAACTACCCCGATGGAGCTTGACTTCAAGAAGTTAAGTGGTAGTGTTGCCAGACCTATTTTATGAAATGCTACCAAGTATCGTCAACTCGTCAGAGCATTGATGTTCTTGGTGAACTCTCGTTTGGATATATGCTTTGCAGTCAACACATTGAGTCAACATATGGTTGAGCCTCACCACTCACATTGGATTGGTGCCAAGAATCTGTTGAGATATCTTCGTGGCACAATCACTCATGGGTTGAGATACACTGTCGAAGATGTGAGACTACTTGAGTATACTGATGCTGATTGGCCAGGCAGTGTGGTGGACCGAAAGAGCACTTTCCGGTGCTGTCTCTTTGGGATCTGCCTCGATATCCTGGATGAGCAGGAAGCAGAAGTTGGTGGCTTTGAGCACTGCCGAGGCAGAGTACATTGCTGCTAGCATGGCCTCCTGTGAGGTAGTCTAGGTGCGAAAGCTCTTCAGTGAGTTGTTTGGATTTACATTGGATATCACCATGATTCTGTGTGACAACCAGAGCAGGATCCGTTTATCAGAGAATCTTGTATTTCATGATCACTCCAAGCATATCGATATCAGGTACCACTATATTCGAGTGCAGTGAGGAGCAATAAGGCTCCAACATATCGGTACAGATGAACAAGTGACCGACATTTTGACAAAGCCCCTAGGAAAGGTCAAATTCCTAACTTTCCGAGAACGACTTGGTGTCGTTCAGAGACCCTCTTATGAGGGCCGAGTATTATGTATTGAGCTCTGGGAGCTCCAGGGGGGGGGCGCGGGGTACTTCTTGGAGCGACATGTGACCACAGGGCGACTCACCATCCCCTGCTGGTGCACTATGTACAGGGTAATTCAACCTTCCCCTATGACACCCCGTGGCGACTATGGAACAAGATGATTAGTTCTCCTGTGGGCCAGGATGATTCATTCTCTGTGGCGATTGTGGCACAGGATGATTAGTTCTCCTGAAGGCCAGGATCATTAGTTCTCCGTGGCATCCACTGGACAGGATGATTCGTTCTCCTGTGGACAGGATGATTTGTTCTCCTGTCGAGGCATCCTACCCATGCAGTCTAGGACTCATGGGAAGTACCTCTCATCTGATCAATGAGCAGGGAAATGAGGATAGGGACCCTAGTAGTACTATCAATGGATGCATCACTATATCTACCGTACTCCCTATGCTAGGATTACCTCCATTGATTTGAGATCAATGATACTAATCTGGGATTAATGAGAGTGGTTCACACCCTGAGTCTGACTTCAGGTCAGTGGAGGATGGTATGATACATCCTCGATCATTTCTTCTTCTTCATAGTTCGAGCAGAGCAGAGTGGGGTCAAGTTGTACAGGACAGTGCATTTGATGGATGGATAGCAATAACGGTCTGACAAATTGCAGATAAGGTTCTCCCTAGTTGAGAGGGAGTGTTAAAATTGGCAACTAGGGTCAAACTCCATGTGGATCACCTTATTTATGGCTTCTGATATTTTTTCTCGATTCCTCTCATTAAGAGGTGTAGGATTGATCTAAAGATCATCCGATTCCGATAAGTATTTATGGAGATATGAATTTATTTTGATTATGTACAAATTGTCAAGGTCGGCCAGCAAATTTATGTAGGCTCAGAAGCCCAAAAGTCACGTCTATTCATCCTCAACGTTTGCATATAAATACAAGGAGCATTCGCCTCATTTGGACAATTCAATTCACTCATATTCTCTCTCTCTCCTATGCATAAAAGGAGCCTCTCTCTCTCTGACACATGTCTGGCTGAAAGGAAGACATCCTAGGCCAAGGAAGACGCAGAAAGAAGGATGCTAGGGCAGCAGGTCATCTCTTTGACAAGCATTGACCATCCAGAAGTGCAGATTGGGTGTGGTTGCCTCTCCTAGGCAAGCCCCAATTTTTGGCAAGAAAATCGAGGTGATCTGACCTCTAGTTTGATTGGTGTTGACTACCCTAGTTTAGGGCCGCAGTTGACTTCAGAAATCTGAAAATTGACTGTACTTTTAGGGTTGTTCAAGGGTTGTTTCTTCAGGCTGTTTGAGGACAAGTTGACCAGAAATTGACCAAGCATTTTAGAGGTCAATTTCTGCTAGTTTGACCAAGTTTGACTTTGCTGATCTAGGGTTTGCTGCTGCTCATATAAAATTACATAATTCAGATTTTGTACTATTTCTCTTTGCTAAACATTGAAGATAAAAGAAGATTTGATCAAAGGGTTTCCCCGCATTGGGGTTTGTCCCTGGCTAGCCGCCACATCTTGTGTCTTTTGTCTTGGCTTGTTTTCTGTTGATCATTTAATGTTTTATCTACACTTTACTTAATGTATATGTGATTGCTAATCTGTGGCTAATAAGAAGAAAAATAAGTAAACTGATCTAAGCATAGAACATACCATAATTTAACAAAAACCAAGCATCTCACAAGGGCAGGCTCCAACAAAGACATCATCCCTCCCTTGTCTAATCTCTCCTAGGGTTTCTTCATGAACCCTAGAGAATTACTACATGAAAACAAGTACAAGAGGAGTATGATGATGATGAATGAACGAACTTTCTCCTTCCTCTCTATATATTGGAGAGGTGGGGAGGCCAACAATAACTATGTGGATCGAAGCCCTTACAAGCAACCTACAATAACATATGATGGCTCACACACGTGGAGAGCTACACTCCAAGGGTGCACATGTCATGTCATCCCCCAACAAGGTTCCAAATGCAAGGGCACTACATGAAGTGTGTTAAATGCTCCTCTTGAAGCCTTTGGAGACTCAAACAAACTTCCTAAGCCATGTAGTCCACTGAGTCCACTCCCCTTGCATGAGTCAAGATGTCTCCAAGCCAACTCCAAGCCGCCATGTAGGCATCCAAGCTACCTTGTGTTGTCTAAGGCCCAATTCCCTCCTCGAAGATGCAAAATGTTCCTACTCCTAGGTGGGGTGTTCTCCAAGCAAGCAACCATCTCCATGTGGCCATCATGTAGCACGTCACCCAAGTTGCCTAAATCTCTTCAATGCCCTGGGGAAGAATATCATGCAAGCACCCAATTTAGGTCAAGCAACCACTGAGTAAACCACATCCATTGTGAAAATCCATCACTAACGATCTCCCATGCGTAAATCCACCATGAACCACCCAAGGTCTTAATCATATAACATGTGCCCCAAATCTCATGAAAAACCCCCAAACATGGTGTAAATACTTTCGAAGTGACCCCAAAAGCTAACACAAACAAGGTTTGAAAAGTATCTGAAATCGGCTTTGCACTATTATTATTTTGGTATGGTGAACAAGGTCAATCTCCACAAAGAGTAGTCACTCGAAGGGCTTCATCCTTTTTCAAGCAAACTAGGTCATAGTTGTCTTCATTGAAGGCAGGAAGGCATTTTTCCAAATATATTGATAAACCTTTGCTACAAATAAGAGCTAAGAAAAGCTTATTAAAACATAGTATCTATGTGGGATCATAAAAGGTGAGAAAAGATTAAGACAAGTAAATACAATGGTATATCACTAACTAGAGGCTTCTAATTTTGTTCAATTTGGTGTTTAATATGAATCATGACGAGACAACAACTATCATAGTTAAGAAGATAAAGCCTTCCATAATCATAGAGTAGAAAATAGAATCTATGAGATACCTCTTGGATAACCAATTGCAACAAGTGAACGAGAGGAGTGCATCAAGAATAGAGGAGCAAGACACCGTCTTTATAAAACAGACTTTGAGAAAGATGTACATAGAATAGAATCACCTTTCATACTATCAAACATTTTCAAGCTATAGAGCTTCATGACACAGACACGCTCATTCAAGCAATTAAAGCTCTTTTTCTCAATCTTCCATAATCAAATGGGAAAGAACATAAAAATTTGGAGTTTTCAAATCCACAAGCTAGAGGAGCTTGTTAGCTCTTAAAATTTATGCATTTGTTGTTGATGCCCCTGGATATGTTTGGTCAAAAGCACCACAAGACCCAATTTTCCCCAACAAGGCAAACGACTGACAAATGACTATTTCACATATGATTCTTTCTTATCCATAATAGAAGGGAAAGGCATAAAAGGAAGAAATCACATGAACATAAACCTTCAAAGCAACCTTAGGTCTAAAAATTCAACAAGAAGAAACCCATTTGTACTGACAAAATTCCAAACCAAAGCTGCGTTGGATAAGGCAATTCCATTAATCTTGGATCCAACCTAGACAAGTCCTAAGATTTCTAACTAATTGCTTTAGCTTCTAAGCCACCTCAATAGATATGTGGAAATATCTAAAAATAAAATGGAAAGAGGAAATAAGGAATTGATCTTTGAGCACGTCTTTAGAGGTTGACGTCAAAAGTACATAGAAATTTGTTGCCACTCATATCTATTATACTAGTTAGCCACAACATTGTATATAATTAATGTAAAGCTCACTCATAAATTAAAAAGGGATTGTTAGTAAAGTTCCCTCATAAATTAAAAAAAATGTATTGTTAGTAATGTCTTCATGTACTTGTATGAAAAACTTGACAATGTGAAAAGTGTTGTGTCTATGGTTACCTTATCACCATTTCCCTAACTTCTTGTCAACCATTAGAAAGAGAAGTGCAAAAGACATGAAGGTTGGTGATTCTCCATGGGTATTAACCAAGGAATGTGATCCCCTTGTTGAATCTACAAAGAGATGATCCTCTATAGATGCATAAATGCTAATAAGAAAGCATACACTAATTTTGTTATTCTTAACGAATGTGTTCACATTTGTGCTCCTGTTTTGTTCTCTTCATAGAATTTGAAACTACATAAATCAAGAGATTGTCTCAATTTATTGATAGGATTAGATCTTAACAATTGGCATCAATATAGATTAACAACAAAACATCTTTGGCCATAGTCAATTAATAATCAACATGGACTATTCCAATTACAAGTAATGACAATAGATGCAGTTAAGTGCACAAAGGGGATTGTACTTGTTATTGTAAATATCATCCACTCGAGTGACAAAGAAAGAGTTGAATTCAATTATCTTAAAATGTCCACATTTGATACAAAATTCCAAGAAATAGAAAGGAGGCAATATCTGTTAAGTGGTACAAAGAAATTTCAAAATACCCACATGGATTTGCCCTTCTTCAATCTACAGGCAGGTATCCAAGCCCAACAAGATTGGTTTTCAATAATTTGTCTTTGAGTCACATCATCCTTTTAGAATCAAGTCCTCTACATGGCCCTCTGAAAATGTTGACCTCCATCTCTTATTTGCTAAGTTTGATCCTATTCTAGTGTGGTCGTATGCCTAGCAATATGGCAAGAAGTGTTGCTTAATTTCCACCTCTTCCTTTCTACATACCCTACATGTCCTTGTTTCCAATTATTCCTTTGGTTCTTCCCATCCTCTTTCTTCACAACTTAGTTTACAACTCGCACATGTGAGGATAGAATTCTATGAACAGGTCGAAATTTTTTGTGCTACTACAGGCTCGAAATTTCAGGAAGTTGACCAGAATGCTAGGTTTGACCTGCATTGAGATTGACTCTTGAAGGTGACTTGGAGGAGGGATGGATTTCACATTTTGGTGGTGGTCTTGGTTTTGGTCTTGGATATCTCATTTTGATCTGATTCTATAAGAGAAGGATTGTTGGGTTTTCCCCTTGTGGGGTTTTTCCCTGGCTAGCGGCCTAAATTTGGTGTCTCTTGTCTCTTTATTTTCCTGGAAGATTGGTCATTTGTAAAATTGCTTGATGAAGAAGACATAACAAATAATAAAGAAGAAATCTAAAATTCACAAGTAATTATCAAGATAGAGAAATCAAGCCTAATCTTGCTATCCTTGGTTTCTCAACAGGGCAGAGAGAGGCCGAATCGCCTCAAGAGATTTGTACAACTAGAGTGCATCACTTAGGGCCGAGTTGGCTTGCGCAGAAGGCAGCCTTAGCCTGTACAGTCTGTACAGTTGTACATGAGAGAGGCTGAGTTGATCAAGGGTGCGCAGATTTGTGTTTTGAGAAAGAGAATTGGAAGGGAATTTCTCCCAATATTTTGCAATCAATTCTTGAGATTTCACTGAGCAGATTAATAAAACACACAAGTTGGCAGGTTTTCCCTAGTTGAAGTTTCCTAGGTATTTCTGGTGTATTGTTTATTGTGTGCTTGTGTCTTCTTGAAACTATTTTCCGCTACTATTATTTTGTTAGAATAATCAGCGTATTTAGTAAGTGAATTTTGCAGTTTAGTTTTTAGTTCTTGCATCTCAGAATACTTGTTAAACTAGCAATTGGGTATTAGAAAACTAACATACATCATCCAGATTGTAAAATGTATTTTCAGACATAGTAGCCAAGGAGGGCACAAGGGGCCCACAAAAGTTGCTTACATTCATTAAAAATATGGAGGACCCTGTTACAATGCATTCAACATTTGGGCCTACATGGGCATTCCTTCATATTTGTGTGACTAGTTCACTAAACCAAAGAAAACAGGACCCCTCCTAAAGTGTACATCATGCAAATTGTAAAATGTATTGTCAGCCATAAATAGCCAAGGAGGGCTCAAGGGCCCCAGAAGGAGTATTTCAGTGTAATGTTGTCTAGCTCAACTCACCCATGTCACCAAGGGTCACCAAATTATAATTTTGAGTTTATATTTGTCATAAAAAAAGGACAAGGTGCAGCTATTTTTTAGGGCCCCACAAAAAATAAGCTAATTGTAATGTTTTCAGTCTTGGAAGGCACACTTTCAGGGAGGCTTGGCTCATTATTCTTCCTAGTATGATGCAACCCTTTGAACCATTCCTTGGCTTCAACAACATTAATATGCTCATCACGTTTTTTTTTGTCATGTTCTTCAGTTAGTACTTCATGCTATTATTGTGGTAGTGATGAAGTATCATTGAGCAAAGTAGTTGCATCAACCTCTAGGGCCAAGGTTTCCAAGCCCTCACTCAAAGAAGTGGATATAGGGTGCCAATCTCAATGACCAATGACTAGCAACCCAAAGAATGGAGATGGATAACTGAAAGAGATGGAAAGTTGTAAGCATGGATTATCTTGGACAAGTTACATGAATTTGTACCTCCACAGTAGCCCTTCCTAAACCTTAAGACCTTAGAGGAGGTCCCACTGGACAAGAGTCAAAGACTAACCTCCCAAGCGAAGTGTGGGAATAAGAACACAATCGAGATCGTCCCATCATCAAGTTTGCCTCATGATCCATGTCAATATGCCCATAACATTAAATTAAAGCACATGATCACAAAAAATAGTTAAAGTACCTGTCAAGAGATGACCCACCTTCCTTCAATAAGAAATGTTAGATGGGAGAGAGATCTAACCAAAGCAATAGGTAGATAACACTAGCATAGTGTCATGTGTTGATCATCATGGGGTTGTGGGCTAGTTGGTTGTAAAATGAGGGAAAAAAATGCTTTCCTATGGGGTTTCCACTTTCAGTGGTAACACTCACCCCCGTTGTCTTACCTCAAAACTCTAAACTTCCTCCCTATCTAGTTCTCCATGAGAGCTTTAAACTCCTAAAACCAACTAAAGACCTCATCCTTGGCTTTCATGAAGTAGATCCACGTCCTCCTAGAAAAACCATCGATGAGTGTCACATAGTAACTATAACCACTCAAACATGCCACTGACATAGGACCACACACATCTGAATGCACCGAATCCAATATCCTCTTGGACCTACTATCAGTACTAGGAAAGATAGTCTTGGCATACTTGCCAAGTGCACATCCCTTGCACACACCCTGCTGCTCTACACTGAACTTCGAAAGATCAATGACAATCTCACTCAATATCGGTAAAGCTCTATGGTGCAAGTGATCCAACCTCCTAAGCAATAACTCGAACAAACTGTCATTTTCATGAACCACGACACATATAAGTTGAGCCTTCAACATGTACAAGTTCCCCTGTTTGCTCCCAATTACTCATCCTAAGCTTGGACTAGAATCTCTCAACCTGAAAAGTACCTATATCCCATAAATAAACCTCATATCCCTTTTCCTCCATGCCTGAGACTATTAGCAGGTTCTTGGTCAAACCTAGAACATATAATGCATTTGTCACCTCCAAAAGATCTCCTAACTCTAGCTGACATTGAATAGTCCCAACCCCCTCTACAACACACCTAGCATTGTTACCAAGCTCCATATGTAATTCTAAGTCTCCCTCTAAAATGCTAGTGAATAACTCCTGAGATACCATCATATGACGAGAAGCACCACTGTCCATGAACCATGCACCCATGGTTATAGTGCTAGAAAGACAAGACACCAACGAGAACTCCTTCTTGAACTTGGTGGAAAACTCACTAACATGTGCATCTGTTAATGTTGCAACTTGTGCCTTTCCCTTGCCCTTCTTCTTGTTCAGACACTAACTTGCATAATGGCCAAATTTATGACAAGCAAAACATTTTACCTTGCTCATGCATTTCTTCTTTCCATCCTTAGAGGTAGTCTCTCCTCTTGAATTCTTCTTGGCCTTCCCTTTGCCATCCCTTGCCTAACTAGCAAGGGCAAGGTTCTCATCAACACCCCCATGTTGGCCTCCATGTAGAGATTCCTCTTGAATCTCTTCTTGTATGAAATCATCCCACAATCTCTCCCAATCAGGAAGTTTTTTTCGTGCCACAATGGCTTTGATGAAGGGAGCCCATGGCTTAGTGAATCCATTCAAGGTCATCCTCACCAATTCTTGATCTAACACAACCTCCCCAGCTACAGCCAACTGTAGCCAACTCATTAAGAACATGTGAGATCCTGGTGAGATAAGATGCAATTGTATCTGATCTGGTCATCTTAGTGCCCTTGAGTTTCTCCTTCGTTAGCATCTTCGTATTTTGGTTATTTCTCTAGTATAGCTTCGTCAGAGCCTCCCACATCTCCCTAGCAGTCTTCTTTCCAGATAAATGAGGGATCGCATGACCCTTCATTGCATCCAGAATGATCCTCCTGGCTTTTACATCCTTTTGGTTATGGTTGTCTAGTTGTGTGGCATCCATAATAGGGACGAGTTTCTGATCTACAAACTCCCAAATTCCATTATCCATAAGCATTAATGTTATCATCTCCCTTAAGGGACTATATGTGGATGCACCCTCCAACCAGTGTTCAAATATCAATCCAATTGCAACCATCCTTCCAACCTCCAAATCAAATACTCAACCCAAAAAAATATTACTACTGGAAATTATTCCGTTGTAAACCTATGACAAATCAATATCCCACTCCTTCAAAGTCATTTCTCTAATACCATGTTAAAGTTCCCTAGTACCATATTGATTTAATATTCCCGTCAATATTTTATACCCAAATTGTTAAATAAAAAATACATGTGTATTTTAACGATAAAATTTGTAGCAGAAGCACAAGCAGAAAATCAATCACATAACAGAAATTTCAAACCCTTTGATTACTTTCGCTTCTATTACTTAGAATAAATAAGGGATCCCTTACCCATAGAGAATACAAAATTTATACAACAAATGAAACCTAGAAATCTCAATAACCTGGAAAAACTCAGCCCCTAGAAAACTTAGCCACTGGAAAACATGGCCCACTAGAAAAACTTGTCCCACTGAAACCCCAACCTCCAAACTGGCCTTCCTCCTTCCTCATATGACCCACGCGCTAATCCACTCACTTGAACTCAGCTAGACCGAAACCCTCCACAAGTTTTCCTCTAGAATTCCCTGTTGCAACGTTTCCTTCTCCTTAGCCTTGAATTTCTCACTCTCCACTTGAAAAAATCACTCTCTCAATGTTCAATGTGTCTTCCTCTTCTCCTTAGGTTTTCTTTTATGATTTCTTATTGAGGTAGATCCATAACCCTGATCTCCTAAGTGATAGATGGTTAGATATTAAATCCTAAGCCTCACTTGAGATCAACCGTAGAGATTAGATCAATTCACTAAAATGGATCATTCATTGTTTTTAGAAAACTTTGGCCCAACAACCGACATTAATTAAACATTAATTAATTAATTAACCGATGTGCTTTTCCTAAGTCATGCTTAGGAAAGAATCATAAAAATCACTTAATAAATTAAGTAAGTACCTAAAGAAGCTTTGGACAACTTTTGCATGCTTGACACCTAGCCTCTACAAAAGCACCTGTCCAAGCTACAATCATCAACAATTAGAGGAATGTGAGTTCACATGCTAACTGTTTGATGAAATGTGCGCATAAATTTTTTTAGGGCAGTTTAGTATCCATTTATTCCACTCTCTATTCAGGTTTAGAATCCTATTTGTATGGTGAAATGCTAAATTTCATGCTTTGAAATTGTTAATTTTAGATAACAATGGTATCTTTTGTGCTTGCAACAATTACTTCAATGTCCTTTTATCAGCGAAATGACAATTTCCACTTAATTACCAATATCAATCACATTGACATTAACTGTAGATAGAACATAAACATTAAATGCAAAAGATAAGCCAAGACAAGAGAACACCAGTATTTGGTGAATACCAGGGGAAAACCCTTTGATCAATTCTTATTATTATTATATCAAATGTTCAACAGAGAGATAGCACAATAATAGAAAGTCAAAGTCAAAATTGACTAGCTAAATCACTGTCCAAACCAACCCTGTCATATCTGTAATTTTGCCCTCCGTCAACAACAGTCAAATCATCCCTAACCAAAAAGTCAACAACAGTGAATGTCTAGTCAAACTTCGACAAAACAGCTTGATCAAAGGAGAGGAACTCAGCCTCTCTTGCTGGTCAACGTCAACCCAAAATAGTCAACAAATCTGCAGTCAAATTCAATCACCCTGTAGGTTTTAACCCCGTACAGAAATTACCTGCATACGAATTCTAAATCACGGGAAAAATAAAAATGCGAGAGCATA